>VXAU01001682.1:564081-690411 GCA_013399695.1 Formicarius rufipectus | reverse complement strand
TCTGCTGGTGAAAGTGATGGTTGCAGTCTGGTGGCAGTCGCTGTCTGCTGGTCCCCTTCTGGATCTGAAGAGAGCTCCCAGGGCCAAAAATTCTCTGCTTATATTCACTTAGGCTCCGCCCAGTCCCTCCCCCAGGGCGGAGACTTAAACAATGGGTGATTTACTCTGTGAGATAAACAATGGCCTATTTTTCATACCGCTGATGGGCCATTAGCAGACATGACCCCTCAGGTGGGTGTGGAGGCAGAAGAATTTCCTTATCTCATAGAAGTTCCAAAACACCCAGCCTGCATCCTGAGGGGTGTGCTGTCCCTTAGACAATAGCTGTTAATGTGCCATTGTGAGCAGTTCATGGGAAAAAATGGCATAGAGGCTTTAGAATACACACTCACACAGTGACAAACTGAACTTGGCTACTAAAACCAGGACATTCTGGTATCAGAAAAAATACAAATCTACCTACTTTATACAGCGTATTTCCCTCTTCCATCAGTTTCTGCAGCAGAATCAGGAGGATATCGGGTTTTGAGGTGGCCATTGCCCAGGCTGCATTTCCTGCAAGTTAAAAATTAAACATCCCTGACAAAGGGGAAGAAGGTGTGTTTCTGCAGTGAATCAAACTAGAGAGCCTAACTGTACTTCAGGAGATACTCCACCCGTAAGAAACTAGTATTGCTGTTACCATCATCATCATGCACTAAACTACATCTATCCCCTACCTGCCCCCTGCCCCCAAACCACAAAGCTCAGACCTAAGTAAGGACCTGTATTTGGTCATACTACCCAAATAATATGAAATAAGATTCAAAGGTACTAAAGTTTCAGTAATTATCACATACACAACAGCACCATGTACTTGCCTATTGGTAATACATGTCTTGGACATAGATTTTTTTTGCCTACCCTTTGCAAAAATACAATTCCATAATTTATTAGAAGAATGTTACTTAAAACTTCTTAATCTAAATCATACATAGTGTCAGACTTATGTATCACTAATAGCGAGTCATCATTTTCTTGTTTGATTTAACTCATGACAGAGTAACCATGTACAGTGACTCCTCCAGACCTGGCAATCAGCACACTAAAAAGAAAGGAGCAGAATAAAACTCCTTCATTTCCTCACTTGTAAAGTGACTTTCTTGTGTCTGACTTCAAAGAACGTTTCTCTTGAGTGGGCATCTGCAAACCAGACAACCAGCAAAAATCTGGTGTTTCCAGTTATTTAATCTCCTTTACAGAAATGAGTGCTTCTGGCAGAGCAGAAGGCAGCTGTTTCTCCTGGTGAGAGCATGTCACTGACCCAGCTTAGCTCCTTTTCTCAGCAGCATGATGACGACTGAGGTGTTGCGGCAGCCAATCGCTCTGTCCAGTGGCCGCATTCCACTGTGGTCCACGTGCTCTATCATTGCTCCTTTGTCCACCAGATATTGCACCTGGGAAAAGAAACAGGGCAAGCCTTGTAACATGACCTGTGGTAGAAAAGGCGGACCAGTGAAATATTTAAGCTACCACGTACCCTCCTAGAAATACACTGAGCATATGTTAGAGTCCCGTGCAGCCATATGAAATCCACTGAAGGCAGCACTGGCAGGTTGGAATGGAAGCAACAATCCTTTTCCAAGGCCATTACTTGCCCAAGTGGGACCAGCAGTGATCTCTGAAGGGAAGAGGCTCCAACAGTCCTGCCCAGATGGGCCCATGACCCACAGCCACAACAGGCCTGCTCAGGGACCTCTGTGTTGGCACCAAACCCCCAGCCAGCAGCTGAGCACAGACCCCGATGGGACCAGTTTGTGAGGGGACAGGGCAGCTGGCACTGCTCCAGCTCAACCACCTACAGCAAGTGCAGGGTCAGGAAGGGGCCTGCACAACCTTCACTCCCCATCAGAGTCTACCCAGTGTCACCTACAAACACTCACAGTGTTGGGAACTTGCCAAAGCTAGTGCAGAACCTGAGGGCTCATTTACACTCTGAAGCTAATTCTGACAAAGGCTTAACAGGACCAAGTGCTGCAGCGACTGCCCTGCACAGCAGCCCCTGAGGTGTGTTCTGAAACACTGTCTGTAAACTCAGAAATACAGATGTGTGAGAGCCTGCATGTGCTTTTCCTTCTAGTTCCCTGCTGACCTCTTGGATCTATCCATAGTGCCTTCCTCCTCCACCACCTCTGCCTGGGGTCTCTGCTGCACAAAGGCACCACCTAACCAGGACCCTGTCAGGGGACCCCAATGGTTTGCAGCATAATTCTGGGCTTCTGCTTCAACTAGAAAATGCTTTTCTGAGCAAACACTTGCAGTTGGGATATAAGCAGTTATAAGCATCTTGACTACTTTCCCAAATTTTCTATTTTGCTTGGCAATATTTTCTCTAAGCTCTGTTTTGTATTATGAAAATTTAGTACATGCTTAATTTATTTATTGTTATACTTACAATATCAGCATCTCCATAAAAAGCTGCCAAGTCTAGGGGTGTTCGTCCATTTTTGTCTGTCTGATCAGTTGTTGCACCGTTCTCTACTAAATACTGAACCACTTCCCTGTGGCCTTTCAGACATGCCCAGCTCAGAGCTGTCAGTCCTTCCTTGTCAAGAGATGAAATAGTTGCACCTGTAAAATTGAAACCAACTTTGTTAGGAAGATACTCTGTTCAACAGGAGAAACTGCCTAACACATAGATGAAGTGTCTGGTGCATCTGTGCAGTCTTGATGCACTATTTCCTACCTTCAGAAAGCAGAAATTCCACAGTGCTCAGATGTCCTTCACAAGAAGCCACCATCAGTGGTGTTCGACCCTGCTTGTCACTTAAATTCACATCAGCCCCGTGCTCCACTAGAAGTTTAGCAATCTGAAACAGAAAACAGCAATTTAAAAATACATTGGTTGTACCAGGGGAGGTTCAGGTTGGATACTGGGAAAATTTCTTCCCTGAAATGGTTGTCCAGCCCTGGCACAGTGGCCCAGGGCAGTGGTGGAGTCCCCATCCCTGAGGGATTTAAAAGCCCTGTGGATGTGGCACCTGGGGGCAGGGGTCAGTGGTGACTTTGGCAGTGCTGGTTGGACTTGATGGGCTCAGAGGGCTGTTCCAACCTCAGTGACACTATGACTTTTAGAACTTGGCAGATTGAGATTTCACAATATCATGAATTTTTAAAACAGTAGACTCAAGTGTTGTTTATAGCCATCACTGGGAAATCCTGTGATCCTGACTGCAGGCCAGGGCCTTGTCCTGGCAGGAGTGGCCAGAACCAGGAAGGCTTCTGACTCCAAGGTTCTCTCTCTGCACAACAGTATTTCAGAGATCTGAAATGGCATCTGGTCTTGATCTAGGAAATAAAGTATTTTAACTCATGTTATTTTTCAGGTCTCTTACAACTAAGGCCACTGTGCAGCCAAGGAACTTTATATGCCACTTCAAGTGACACAAAGGGTGCAGAAGGGAAGCTGGTGCAAACGCCTATTAGAAAACGTACAGATTTATTTCCGAAGTAGAGAGGGCAGGAATGAGGGATCCCCCCCGTTGTGCCCACCTGCCAGTGGCCCTGCCGGACGGCGCAGAGCAGTGGGGGAACCCCCCTCCGGTTGGTTCTGGCCACGGCCGCGCCGCACCCCAGCAGGAACTCGCACACGTCCAGCTTCCCTCGTCCTGCAGCAGCTGTGAGGGCTGGAGAGAGCATTGCATCAGCAGGGCTGGAGAGAGCATTGCAGCAGCAGGGCTGGAGAGAGCATTGCAGCAGCAGGGCTGCAGGGAGCATTGCAGCAGCAGGGCTGCAGGGAGCACTGCAGCAGCAGGGCTGCAGGGAGCACTGCAGCAGCAGGGCTGCAGGGAGCACTGCAGCAGCACCAGCTCTTGGCTGGCTGACCCTTTAAGCACACATACCGTGCAGGTGTTACTGAACCCCCTTGTTTCAGCTTTTCACTTTGACCCTCACTGAAAGTTGGAAGGACAAAAAAAAATACTTTCTCCATTATGATTCCCCCCCCCCCCTCATATTTTGCTCAAATTGTGTTCCAAATGGAGCTTGAAATGAAAGTTTTCTTGTTGTGTTGAAGCCACACCGGTCATTCCAATACTGTTCAGAAAACACATCTATGTGTGACTTCTGCAAGATCAGCGAAGGACTTGCCCCTCCAGTTTCTAAAGCCCAAATAAGCAACCCTAATTAGGAAAAATATGACAAAGGAAATACCTGTTTCTCCCCACAAGGCATCAGTGTCATTGATGTCCACGTCATGGTCCTTTTCAACTGTCAGGATGTAGTGAACCACCTACAAAACCAGGGAGCAGAGATGTGCTGAGCCACAAAAGTGCCAGATGTCACTTGCAAGATGAAGCAAAGCATAAAATGAGAGCCTTTCTCTCATGCATATAATCAATCAGTATTGTTCAAAGCAAGTTCAGTAGGATTTTAGTTAAGACTTCAAGGTGAGTAAATGTTATCAAAAACAGTTAAAAAAAAGCCCAGTGCCCTTCTGTGAATTGGTGGTTTTGCATGATAATGATTTAATGAGCTCTTGAGTGACCTACATACACCAGAATAATCAAAATAATGCCAAAAATAAAAATAAAGCATCCAGTTCAGTGATGTCTGGGATGTCTAAGGATGAAAGAGAATATTTGCATACATCTTGCAAAATGGTAACTCCTTGGTTTTTCCTTTCACATTGTTTGTATCTTATCTGCTTCTCTAAATTCCTTGCCAGAATGGTTTAAACATACGCGGGTAAATGGTAATTCTTAAAGCTGAAATGAGTTATAAATTAAGTTTTGCTGTGTTACTATTTTATTAAGGAAACCTATGTTTTGAAACCACCTGCTGAAAGATTAAATGAAAACCTGTTCTCATGGCTGTTTTAAACATTTTCTAGCAGGGCACATGGTCACTGAAGTTGCAGGTGAGGGAGCAGAATCACACTAACAGAAGTTTGGGATGCTACAGGAAAGGAGAAAGGATCTGGGTATTTGCGGGCTGTATGAAAACTGTTGTATACAATGTATGGACAATCCTAGAATTTGAAATACTAGAACTTTTTTTTTAAATTCATGAAACACACAAGTCCTTTTTTCTAGCTAAGAAGAATTGAGCTTCTTAATGTCTTAAGAATAGAGAACCATGGACGTTTTCAGGTAAATATGATTAATGTGATCTGTTTTGCTGATATTCAGGAACTGACTGGTTTCATTCAATCACTGGATAGCAAACAAGAACTTTTACAAGAGTGAAGGAATTGTCCATTAATCCCAGTTAACCACAGTTCAGAATCTCCAGGTTTATACTGTGAAACAGCAGTGGCTTATATACCATATGTCATAAATTGACTGCATGTCGGCATTTCTATACATGAATCATCTAAACAACTTTAAAGATCAGAGTCTCGATCTTACAGCAATTAAAATAGATTTAAAAGAAAGAAATTCTGAAATGGCTTTATTGAAGAGAGGTTTTTTCCCCACTTTTCGCACATCACTAAATACATAACAGGAAATCCCCTCAGCTAAGTGTGGCCTTTAAGTATCTTTACTTACTTATTACTTTTATATCAAGGTTCAATTTATTTTCCCAATGAACAGACAACATACTTTATTACCTAAATATCTAAAGCATTTTGAGTATTTATGTATTTACTTTTACTGTCCTTCCCAAGTTTCTATCTAAAGTGACATTAAACTTAACTCTGTAACTTGACAGGTACATCACATAAAAATTTAGGCATATGCAATTATATGCAATATCAAATTTGTTATACTAAGAAAAAAATTCACCCTGAAGCAGAAACATACTCAGCTGGATCACTGATACCAAAAATCATCATCACCACTAGAGATTTAGGACAACTTCCAAGAACAGAGAGGAAAAAAGTAGATAGGAAATTACATATAAACAAATACTGTCAGTGTGTGAGCTCCCAGCCCTACCCACCTGGCAGTGCCCCATGCTGGCAGCAGCTGTGAGTGCCTGAAGCAGCGCCTGGCGCTTCCGCAGCGCATCCTGTTCCCGGCACGGAGTCACCCACACCAGCCCCAGCAGGTACTCCAGGATGCCACGGTGCCCTCTCAGGGCACTATGGACCAAGGCACACTGGCCCTTCTTGTCTGCACAGTCGGCCTGCACGGGGGAAAAAGAACACTTGGGGTTGAAAAGTGCACTGAGCTAGAGCAGCTGCTACTCCTGCCTTCCAGGGCAGGCAGAGACATCTGGGGAGTTACAGGCCAGACAGTGCCTGGGAGAGTAATGGAAATGGGATCCTGGAAACCACTGCCAAGCACAGGAAGGACAAGAAAGTGAGCAAGAACTGTCAGCGTGTGTTTGCCAAGGGGAGATCAGGCTTGGCCAGCTGGACAGCCTGGGGGCTCCAAGAGAATGAGATGGGGGTGAGGAGAACTGGGGATGCTCCAAGGGGATGGAATGGGGGGAAGAAAGAGCTGGGGATACTTCAAGGTGACTTGATGGGGGGTGAGGAGACCTGGCGAAGCTCTCAACCTCAACCTTAGAAGGCTCTGACATTCCCTCAGTAAGAGAGGGATGAGCTGATGAGAACAGGTCATGTAAGTGCACAGTGAGGTGCACCCAAAACTGGCTGAACAGATGTGCCAGAGGGTTGTGATCCATAGCACATGGAAAATGCTTCACAGAAGTCTGGACTCCCCCCAAGGCATATGTCTGACTCTCTTGGCTGGGAACTTTGCAGTCTTTGTGCACCTGCTCACCTTTGCACCTCTTTTGCACAGCAGTGACACAATGTTCATGTGTCCTGCAGCAGCCGCGTAACTCAAGGCTGTCATCCCGTTTTCTGATGTTCCATCAATAGCAGCTCCAAATTCTAGTAAAAGAGTGACCACTTCTTCATGTCCAAGGTGTGACTGAACACACAGCACTGGAGCATTATTCAGTACTTCAGTCCTGTAGTTCACATTTGCACCTGCCAAAATCAGCAGCCGACTCACCTAAAATTTAATTTAAACAAAACAGTATTTTCCTCAGATTTGTCAGAATTTGACACCTTGATCAGGTACTCCTATGTTACTCTCTAATTTTCATGCAGATTTTACTGGCAGATACCAATGTGACTGCATATGTAGCAATATATGTGAGTTTAGAATCTTCTCTTAGTAAACAATTATTGTATTACTGGCCAATGCACTCCCTACGGAAGACTCATTTCTCCCCTGAAAACTCTCTACTCTCACCACAAATGCATGTGTGATTTGCTGTTACTCTGAAGATTTATGTAATTGTCTCCATTAACAGAGAACCAGAGTGCATCAAAAGCAATCTCAAAAAAATCACCAGAGACCGCATATGCGTGTGTTCATGTACACACACATCTCCAACCAAAAGGAGCAGTTGGCTCAAATTTTATCTCAACTTAAATTTCCCTATCCATAACCCATGGATTCAAATAACAGTGCAAAGTTATGGCACTTCACATCCTTTCACAGTATTTTGCCCTGTTGCAACTGGCACATCCCCCCAGCAGCAAACAGGGCTGAGTTCTGCCCAGCAAGGCCACGCAGGACATCTGAGTGCCACAACTGCACCCATACCCACCCGTGCTGCAGAGCACAGCTACAGCACAACCAGGGCAAATTCTTCTTTCCATCAAAACCATTGAGGAAAACTGATCTGGACTTCAAGCACAACTTGCAGAAGCACACCAAGGCACGGCAAACAAAGGAGCTTAAGGTCCAGGGGTGAGCAGCTTTACTACAACTGACTTCAACACTCACCAACCAGCAGCAGCACCAGGTGAAGCACTGATTGTATGAGAATGCTGATTTTCTTACCTTCACATTGGGTGTGTAGATGTTTCTTAGAGAAGCCAGGGCTGTGGACAGCCCATCAGTACTATAACCAATCCACAAGGCTTGGAGATGACTGGAAGAAATTCCGGTCCTTTTACTCAGACCCTAATAAGAATGATACAACAGGAGATCTCTCTATAGCATTAGTAATACTATTTTTATCTACAGCTCAGAGAAGTCACCATTTGGATTGTTAGTACTACCAAGTATTTTGCATAAGCTCCTAACAAACTGTTCAAGCAAGTCAGAGGAAAATATCTATGACCCATTCATACAAGCAGGTCATAAAACTACTAAGCTGCAAGCTTTACCTTAAAAATGTGAGCTTTAAGGATGTGATGACCGAGTTCCATAGTTTGCTGACGGTTTAACTTTCCCTCTTGTCGAGAAAACATGAAAGCCAGTAGAGCATGTCCATTCCTAGTAAAAAGGATTAAGAGAGACTCACTTTTATAACTATCTTAACACGTCTACGTGGCTGTTACAACAACTTTGTCAGACTACTGCAACACATCATTACATCTGAACAAAATTCTTCCTGTAATCAAATAACACAGAGAAGAAAGGCAAATTTTGAAACTGAAACACAGCCCTGGTATTTTTCTGCTGTCCCCTCACGGGGGGACTGTATCAGCTTTGACACTGGTTTACTGCTCCCTTTTGTGTTCTCAGAGCAATGAACTGCAGGCACCTGAGAGAGAAGCCAATTCTTTTAGAAGCACAGATCTGGATCCTTCTGAAATTTGAGATAAAATGTGTATTTAGTAATTCTACACCTACAATAGTGGTGGTCAGTGTTCCAGGAAATAGTGGCAGTGGCACACAAGCCCATGAAACCAAAGTTATCATACACACCACTCATCAGATATACACCAGAACAGGGCAATTAATCATATGCTAGCTGAACTCTTCAGCTAGGGGTGAGGTTGCACAGGGCTTCTCACCCTGCCTTCAGAATTTTGGGGACAGAGCTTTCCAAAGCCAGAAGTTTTCCCTAAGCCCAGGCAGCTCTCACTGCTGCTGGTGCAGGCACTGGGAGCGCCCAGTGTGGTGGAACTGGGGGGGCCCATGAGGCTGCAACCCCCCAGAGTCCCACCTACAGAACTGGCTGTCACAGCCACTTGAAAGCAAAGAAAAGACTTGGGTCAGTAATAATTTCAAATGTCAAAATTATTTATTCTTTTGGAAAACCCAAAAACTGTGAACCCTGAAGAACGTGAAAAAAAATGGAAGGCACTGACTGAGAATGTAACGAACAGTAATAACCACTGCCTCCAACTCCACCAACTCCTGCTCCCCAGGCCACAGAAAGGGAGCTGGAAGAAACTGAAACAATGCCAGGAGGATATAACTACAGAGCAAAATGTCTTAATATTTTCATGTTTTAAAGAGCTCAAATGATCTGCCCCTTCTATTCCTCCATTCTACATAGACAAGGTGCCGCTGCACTTAATTCTTAACAATTTTGCTGTATTAATAACAACACAGTACACTCATTTCTCCATGAGGGTAGCAAAGTCAAATGCAAACCTCTAACTTCTACAGAGTCAATTATGCATTTTAACCTCTGATACTTCAAGTCAACTCTACCTCTAAACATAAAAGTTTTCATTTTGGAAAAAATTAGGCATATTTGTGTTTTAGCACTACTCTTTCCTTTCACCAGTTGCTGCAATCAATTATACTAAACATAATTGTGGTTATTTGAAACTGAATTACTGCATGTTTTATTTACCTTGGCTCACACAAGAAGTCAGTATTTTCACCATCTGCTCTCCAGACAAGCCATTCCCTGAAGGAAGGATGGCAGAACATGCGTGTTTTGTCACGTCTCTTGATCAGAAAACACGAAAGGGCTTCCATCCTCTGGCTGAAGTCTTCCCACTGTTGTTCCCCGTTTATCTGTCCCGCATTAATAGCTTGGAAAATCTGGTCATCTGTCAAGGGATGCAGGGATGCCAGTGCCACATTGAGTATGGGCTGGGCTCGCTCGAAAGCAGAGTTTGTAATGAACTTCATGTTGCACTGCAGTAAGTACAGCTCTGACAGAGACACAGGAACAACCTTGTAGCTTGCACTTTTGATTACTAAGTGACCTTTTTGGAAAAGATCCAGAGTGAGTTTCAAATAGAGATAGGATCCCAGGCTTCTCATGATCAGGTGGTTACTCACTTTCCCAACAGTAGCTGCATCAGCTTTTCCATTTAAAGATATGTTGTTTATGATTTCCTGGCTGTTATTAATTCTGTACTGAATGTAGGCATTCAAATCATCATGAATTTCTTTGTTGTCTGGAAAATTGTCCAGGGATATTGCGATAAATGGTAATGAACTTACTACTTCCTGTGAGGGGGAGAGGGAAAGACACACAAGAAAAAAACAGAGGCATTACAGTATTCCAGCACTGAGAACTCCATGGTGCATCTCTGCTATGTTTCTCTTCTGTAGTGAGTACCAGACAGATTAAAAAGCAATTTAGTATTCCTTTGATGGCTTTGCAAATTTCATCATTTTTGATAGGAAGGTATCAAATATTTCAGAGACCAAGCTCTGCAACTGAAGGGAATGACCTACAGAAATGATCACTTCAAAACCAAGTGAACAGAAAATTGGAACAAATACCAATTAGAAAACCAAAGCAAAATTGGACCCTAAGACAAGCCAGGGGAAGGGGCAGGAAAGACAAATGATCTATTAGGTAGGAAAGATTTATTAAGAAATATCAAAAATGACAAGAGATAAAAGAATCTCCTTTTATCTTCCAGTAATTCTGTAGCTGAAAGGCACAATCCACACATCCCCAGCCCACTGTGGCTGAAGGCAAATGCCAAGTATGACACAGTCTGACACTTCAGCAGCTTCACCTAAACTCATTTTTATGTTTGTGTAAATAAGGATCCAAAAGATCTTCATTTTAAAGAAAAACTTCCCCAACTTTTAACATAAAGCTCCTTACCTAAGGTAAAACTCCTAAACCTTTAAAATTTCTAAAATTAAAGTTTTGGAAGTAAAGCCTTCTTGCATAGAGGGATATATGAGAAGAGTTTTCCAAACTTCTCTGCACACTGGCAACACAAAAAGGAACTCTCTATTCCACTTTAAGTAATTATATGGATTTCAAAAAGCTGCCAGGCTAGTGAGATGTTTTAATCACAGACACACATGTCTTCAGAGAGGCAGTAGTCCCTACTGCAGAAAATAAAACTGAAATAAAAGTTCAGTTGAGAAATCAACTCTTCAGCCAGTCAGACACTCCAAGTGCTCCTGGCAAGCAGGCAGAGATGAAATGAACTCCAGGAGACTGTACTAAAGCACATCTGCACCTTGCCATTGCACTCCTGAGGTCCCGAGACTCCAATTTCACCATTTCTTGTATTATCAGTAACACTGGCAGACCCAAGAAAGTGATTCACAATGAAAAGGCACCCAGTATAATATCTTGCCCTGCAAACAAACATGTGACAACAAAGGAGGGAAAAAACCCAAGAGAATTTACTTTGAAATCCTCTGAACCCACTATCTTTCACAATAATGCAGCTGCACCAATATAAGTGAACACTTAGTCTTTAAGGGTAAGAAAAGTGTTAAAAGGTGTTTTTACCTGAAAGTTAGTTCTTACAGTCACAATGAGCTTCAGCCAGGGAGGAAACTTACAGATTATACTTGTGATAAATGAAGAAATTGTGTCACCATAATCAGGTTTATGAAATTCAGCATCATTTAAACCATCTATCAAAATTATGTAGTCTTCCTCAGGAATCTTCTGCTCTGAAATTTGAAAATAAAAATTTTCCCATTAAACTACACATTTTTGTCTTCAAATTTTTATTCTCATCCACTTTACAGGTGTTTAGGCACAGAGAATTAAAAGAGAAAACAGGACAAAACTCAAAAGCATCTGAAAATAAAATCCTTTAATGTGAATGTGCAGCCTTAACTTCAAGCTACAGCTATGCTGCAGTTTTCTGGCAAAAAAAGAAGTGTAAAGTTTCCTTTAATAAAGTGACCTTAATAAGTTTCACAGACTTTTAATTTAAAACACAAATCAACTATTCAAACCCCACCTATTATGGTTACAAACAACTACCAGAATGAAGGAACCCCTTTCTCCAGGAACGTTCTTCTTTCTTTCTTTTCCACTTTCTATGCAGTTCAGACTCCATTCCCACGTACCTTTGCGGAGCTTGGCGAGCGGCTCCAGCACGCCCCTGCCGAAGGCGGCGGCGGGGTCCTGCACACAGGAGCGGAGGCTGAGCACGCTCTGCAGGTGCGGCTCGGCGAGCAGCAGGTCCCGGTAGGCGGGCAGCTGCTGCGAGCGGCACAGCAGCGCGGCCACGCTGTGCACCAGCTCGGGCACCAGGCACGTGTACGTGTTGTCGGCCTGGCAGTAGTGGTAAGCGACCACCTGGGGACGGGAGAACAAAAAGCGTCACCCTCGGGGCATTTCGGCTGGGAACTAATTAGTGCGCTGAGAAGGTATCAAACTCCTCTCTCCGCTACAAAACACTCCTCGGTGTCAGATCCGACTCCGACAGCCTCTGTTAAACACAGGGAGGAAGGGAATAGATTTTTGACCTCGCAGGGCACATGGAGGGGAAAAGAAGCCAGAAAGTGTCACGTTCTGGCAGGAAAACAGCAATTCTTGTTCGTGCCATTTGGATACACCGTCCCACACTGTAACACCCAAGGACTACCTTGATCATCACCAGGCAGAAGCAGACAGCTTCACAACAGACAGCTATTAAAGACATGCTTACAGTTAGTCAATGGAGAAATGGGACAATGGGCTTTATTCTGAGCATTGCAAAGGTGTGTATCACTTAAAAATAAACCAGGACATAAGCCGTATTTCTTTGAAAAAAAATAAAATCCAACTACAAGGAAAACACGGCATTCACAGCAAAGAAAGAGGCTGCACTTCAGAGGCAGGATCCAAGCGATCCCCTGACAGGCAGTAAACAGAGCCATGCCACAGAGGGGCCCAGGTGACTGGCCCTCTCCCAGCGCAGCAGTGAGCCCAGCTACAGCTGCCTCACACACGGAGCACCTCTCAGCAAGGGAGTGCTCACCTTTGCAGCAAGGCGTCTCACAGCATCTCCTGCTTGACTTCTGTACTCAGGAGGAGCAGGACAAGTCAGAGTCTTCACTACACTGGTGTCACCTGCTGGAGGGGCACACAGGGGTAACTGGCTTAAGGGAATATCCTGGCAGGAGTCACCACCTGTTTTTAAAAGGCAGCAAATAGAAAAGACCAAATTTGCTGGTAGCAGATTGCTTTCTATGAAATCATCACTTGGGAGTTTTCAAAACATGGAGTATTTTTAGTGGTAAAAATTAAAACTGAGAAACATCATTACAAGAAACCTGCAATTGGCCTGATAAACACAGGCCAACATTTGCAACTTAATATTAAAACAACTCCACTGACTTTTACGTCAAAACTATAGAATTACTGAAACCATGCTGATGTGAAGAGTTTCTTCAAAAAACTACACTTACGATACCTCAATTAGACTAAGTTATTATATGACTGAACTCTAGGGAAATAAAAACAATTTAACATTGTCATTATTAATTATAGTAATATGTCAAGTGTCCACAGAGAAGAAGCAGTAACAGCAGTCCCACCACTCTTCCAGTTAATGTAGGCACTGGACTGGTCTGGTGACAGGGTGCTATGGATCCCAGGAGGACAGAAGGGGTTTCTCCACAGCTTTATTCTCACCTCTACAGAAATTCTATGGAAAGCAGGTGGTACAGAGAAGGAAAGAAACACTCACTGCTCCCTTTCCAAACTCGTTGGAGACAAAGCTACCACGCTCACATCTCAGTCTGGGGCACACACTGCCTGGCACAGGGAAGAGATCCTGCACACTGCCTCACAGTACCATCCCTCTGATGAGCTGAGCCCACATTATGTCATGCCAGCACACTAACCCAAACACAGAAAAGGAACCTACTTTTAGGGGATGAATTAGGGTTGTTTGAAGCTATTTGCCTCATCCGACTTCCGTGGCAGCTGAGTGCCACCAGCCGTGAAATGATGGCAGTCTTCCCGAAACCCACATTTCCAGTGATGACCACTCCCCTGTTCCCTGCTGGGTCAGCACTCAGCAGCTTTTCTTCAATGGCCTGGAACAGCCACTCTCTTCCAACAAACACTGAATCTGTGGTTATGCTCGGCACCTCAAACAGCAGTGGCTTCAGCAGAATGTCCTGGGGCTTGTAGGGGATGAAGCGAGCTGGAAAGAGGAGGCAGGTAGGAAGGTTTATCAGAAGACACTCAACACGCAACCAAACAGCATCGTTTCAGCAGGGAACAGCATTTGGTGCCCTTGGTGCCATGGGTCACAATCTGACCTTTCAGAGCCTTCATTATGAAAATAATAAAGACTGATCTGCTCAGTTCAGGTCATCACCATAATTCCTGCATGAATTAAACCATAGAGGTAAGAAGATACAAGTGTAATTTGATGATTTTTTTACAACTGGAGTTAGTAAGTTGCAGATCCAAAAACTTTTCCTAAAAAACGCCTTAACAATTCTTTAAATGGGGAAGTGCCAAACACTCTTCTGTTTACAGTGAACTATGCTGCTAAGTCTTTCAGTGATAGGTCTTCAGATCTATAAAGACACAGCGAAAGGTGCAGAAAATATTTTTGCTTTAAAAAAACCCTTATTTTTAATGTAATAGAAAAAATACCTTTTTTTACATACTTTTGGAGTCAGAAGATTGAAAGTTACATATTTGATTACTTTGAGATATATATATATATATATATCTATATCTGACAAACACCTCATCACTTAGAGAAGAATTTGGGTTTGATTGCATAAAATACATTAAAATTTGTGGGAATGATCATGTTCACTAATAAAATAGTTTATAAAGATTCATTACCCAAATCTAATGTTACACAAATGCTGTTTCAGCATTAATCTGTGACTGTGAAAAGCTGTAAGTGAAAGAGGAGAGTATAGTGTCTACACACAAACTCAAGGTCCGTTTTACCAGTTTACTTAAATGTTCCTGCTGTTAATTGTCCCTGGCTGTGATGGATGCACAGGCATTCACAGTCTCTGAACCACAGCACTGTGCAGGGAAAAGCGTGAGCAAGCATCTTGTCTGCAGAGATTGCAGTGATCTGCCAGGGGCACTCTGAAGGGGCTGCTCGTGAAGATGACAGCCCGTGCACATGACAAAACCACTGCAGACCTGTGTGGTTGTGCCAGATGTGCAGCTGCAGGCCCCATGCCTTTACCTTCCTGCTGTGCTCTCCCACCGGCCGTGTTGTGCCAAGGCAAGCGAATCGAAGTGCGCAAAGGAGTGTTCCTCTGCCCATCCAGGTAACTCAGATCTTCCAGTTTGGTTGAACTTGTTGCTAGAGTATTAGAGAAACTGAAGATTATTCTTCTCCCCACATAAGTTACAAAGAGTGTTATTATTTATTACAGTTTTTCCTCCATGTGGTACTTACAGAGAAGTCTGTCTACACAATGGCAGTAAAGTCATTCATGTCATAGTATTTACGAAATGCTTTTCAATCAAGTTCCCTGAAGATTTGGTTGGGTTTTGCCCCATTTAGATGGCCTTCACATCTGCCTTAACTTCCTCATGTTGCAAACAGCTCTCACATTAAGAGAGTTTCCTTTTCCACTGGGAGAACAACCACCTCAGAGAGGTCAGAACTGTCAGGAACAGGTTCAGGTATTACCTGCTAATCCACTACCTGACCCCAGACAGACTCCTGGAATAACTGATGGACTTTCCAAGTCCTGACCTAAACAATACCTACGAGAAAGTAACAGTCCTCTGGATGGCAATTTTGAACTTAAGTAAGGCTCATCTATTCAGTTCAGAACACAGGTTTCTTTCTTTTTGTCCTACAGAGACCCTTTCATACTAACAATGTAACATTACAGAAAGATTCAACAGAAATGCCCTACCATCAAAAATATCCCTGTTTTCTACCTCAGGACTTTACCTGCAACAGAGTTTGGACGAGGCATTATTAAAGAACCAGAATTCTGAGCATAAGGAAGGGGACCCTCTCCTGCTGGTACTTCTTTTGGCAAATTCTCAGCAGATCCAATGGCCTCCTCTTCTGCAACAGGTGAACAATTATCTGTTCTTCGATCGCGACTGATGCCATGATGTTTTCCAGCCCTGAGACTCCCATCCTTGCTCCATTCCAAACTGGATCCGCTACGATCATCATTTTCTGATGAACTTGTTATAGTGGCTGAAAAAAGAGTGGAAAAAACCCAACTAAAGGACACACCAGAGGAACGTGGCACATGTGTTAGAACTATCATAAACAGCATTGTGAGGCATAAATGATAAAAATTCAATGTTGTTCAGGTCCGTCTCACCTCAAATACATAATTACATTAAGCTGACAATCAACCTGCACTGACAGACCTGGCAAAATAATTTGGATTCCAGCAACTGAGCTATTTACTGCACCTTTCTTAGCTACTACTACATTTCACTGTCAAGAAGAACAAACAAGGCCAGATGCACAATGGATCGGAACCAGAGTATATTAACAAAATTTCAGATCATATTAAGCATACTGAGTTAGGTTTTTAAAGTAGTGTGCTGCAGTATAAAGTAAATCAGAGGCTCAAATCAAGGCTTTTTCTGGAAGGGGGTGTGTGTGTATGTTTCTGATGTCACCACAAACCAACTAGAAAATATTGACAATTATTTCTCAATACTTCCTGAAACCTTCAGGCAGGCAGATGCGCTTTTACTGCTATGACAGTTTCTGATGCTGCACAATAAGCAACACAGACCTGGAGGGATCCTCAGCTAAAGGCAGCTGAGAGCACATAGGTGCTTTTGGATGCTGTTCCAGAGCAGTGTCTTCCACTACTGCAGTGACTTACTCAGTGGGAGACACCACCAACTGCATTATCCAGGGACCCAAATGTTTCACTTTGGTGGCTGAGGGATATCAGAGTGTGTCTTAAGCTGCCTGAGACTGCATTTCCTCAAGGCCTCCTGCAGTAACTGAAGGTGTGAAGAATTTGTACTTCTAAAGACCTACTTAACTACTGCTTCATAAAACTGTGCTCACCTCTTTGCCTAAGAACAGATATACACTTCTTGGGTATGTTTAATATTAAAACTACTCTTTCATTTAAAACTTTCTGAATTACTTACATCAAACTCTCACAAAATAACTGAACAACAAGTATTTATTAAAGGTTAAGTCAACACTCAATGCACTTTGAACACTTTAATCAAGAGAAGAAAATACAACACAGGAAGAAGGAACACCAGGATTTAAAAAACCCGTAAAATTAAAAAATAACAAATCAGTACCTGTTCCAATAATAGTATCTCTGTGAACTCTGGGTCCTCCCCCAGCTAACAATCTAAAGGTTAAAGCTGTATATGGGGCAATTCCACACTCAACTGGCCAATTCCTTAAATAACCCATTCCAGCATATTGGAGCTGTAATGAAACCCGACCAAGTGAGCAGCTCCTGGAACTGAGCCTGGTCCAGGCAGGGGAAGGACCAGCTGCTCTCCTTGCACACCACCTGCACTGCAGGACAGGGAGGTGTTCTTAGAACTCTGCATTCCTCCAGCTTAGGCTCACTTTTCTAAGGAATCTGATGCTTAAATTCAAGAATTTGTATTCTAAGAAATACCAGTAATATGACACAAAATTTAGAGGAAACAGAAGCAAAAAGCTTCCCAGGCACTCCATTAATCCTTGCACGTGGCTTAAATTGTATTTGTCTATAACAATTTACTTCATTTGGAAGGTAGTTTTAAAAACATTTGGCTCCTTCTGAACTATGAAATCTTTAAACCTCTGATTCCTGCCAGAGTGAAATGCAGCATCAGGAAACCTGGCTGCCCAAGATTTTGTACTGAAACAGGGGCAAGGATCCAGCAAAGCTTACATTTTGGCCTGCAGTCCCATCTTTTCTCCTACTCAGCTCATTGCCGAAGATTAAAACCTGCCTCCACTACTATTATGTCAAACTCAATAGAAGCAAAGAAGGACTCAGCTACAGCAGTAAAACGTTGGAAAACTAAAGGAAACCTGAACCGTAACTAAAAAAAGAGGGACAGGGAGATAAGACAGATTTCCCATCAGTCTGCTGGCCCAGAAAACATGGTGGGAGCAGAAATCCAAAGGAAGCCCACGTAAGCAGTGTGAAACAGCAAGATATTTCCATGGTTAGATGAACGCTGTCAAAGACATCAGAAAACATGTACTTGTTAAACATAATTTAAAATGCACATTTCCTACTAAAATCAAATGGGAATGCACAGACACATTTGTATATAAAAAGCAAAAGCCCAGGTCACTTATCAGAGAGATGCCTCTCCTTTCCCTTCTTGGTTTCATGCCTTTACAGATGCAGGGGGTGCTGCCACAGGTGGCCAGAGAGAGTTCACATCCTCCCTGAATCTGAGTTGTGAGCAACAGTTCCACAGAGCAGCAGCAGATGGACCTTCACGCGGGTCCCCAACCATGAGCCACACATTGCCTGAAGGAGCTACACAAGTTGCCCCCCTGCTCTAGGAGTTTTCTCCTCTCTGCCCTCACAGTCTTCACAACTCCAGTACCCTCTCTTCTCCCTGTATAATAAAGGGCTTATTTTCACGTTTCTTTTATTTTTGAAATTCCTTCCTTTTCGGTTGTTCAATAAGAAACTTTTATCACTGTGCTCTAAAATATTTTCTTTAAAATATCAGTACGTACAAAGTTATAAAATGATGAAGTAGCTGTCATGCCAATACATTACTCTAAACAAACACGAGGCTAGTTCTGACCTTACGCAGAACATGGACATTCTCTAGGACTATTTCCAGCCTGTAAAGCCTCTATAGAAGGTTTATATGGTATCCACATTTGTGCTCTTTTCCCAAGAGAAACAATTCTGATATACCCTTTCCTTTAAATCAAGATGTTCACACTGTCTCAAAAGCAGATCTTACACCAAGCTGATCATATAATCTGTTATGGAGTGAGTTCACAAAATCATCTTCTTAAACTGAAGCACTGAAGTTTTGTACAAAAGTTTCTTTAGATGAATGACAAACATGTCTTTTAGGGTAAGTTATCAGTAACAATAATTTATGTTATTACTTATGACTATTAATTACCTCACTCTTTAATAAAATGCAAGAGCATGTATAAAATCAGTGAGGTGTTGTTACCAGAGTGATCATCATGGCAAAACTCACAATGGCAGGGAGAGATCACTTGCACTTGGAATTCCTTCTCCAAACAGGAGCTGTAAATCGAAATGCACTAAGTTCACAGTCAGAGACAATGACACGTCTTAAGGTTACTTTGTCAAACTCAAGCATTTCAGATTTAGAACTGCTCCCATTCTTCAACCTCACTAAATTCAGTCAGCAGGACTCAAAACCAAAAGCTCACTTCTGTGTATTTGAGAAAGCATTGTGTTAGGAGGCATTTTGAGCTGTTGGTAAGCTTAACAGCTGTTAAAAACCAGTTTCAAAAGGAATCACTTGTTTAAAGAATCAGCATTAAAAAAAGACTAAACCAATAAAGAATAAACCTTCCTACAGCATTTTATAACACGAAAAATCAGCTTTTAACATCTTGGTCTGACCTTCTAGAAAATAACACTAAACCCGTCACTTGGGTGCCCAAATGTGCAGGCACATAGTGGGACAGAGAGAGACCCACTGGGGGAGGGAGTAGAAATAGGGCAAATGGCACAAACAAGGCAGAAAAGGAATTTAATATTTACTTCAGCATTGAAGAGACTGACTGAAATACTCATCCAGTTGTTAAAAGGAGCTGGGTAAGAGCTGGGCTGTGAGGGTGGCTGCCTCTCCTATCACCAGCTTCTCACAGGAGATGCATCTACACCCTCTGCTCAGTCATCTGTCAGTGGAGGATCTCACAATTGCACCTCTGGCACAATGCCCCACTTTAGCTTCATTTTCATGGTAATTATTCAAAAGTTTACATTATTTTAAAACAGTTTGATTTGATTCTCATAGGAAGTCACACCAATTTACGGTTTCCTCGGCTGGAAATTAAACCAGCTTCAAGCTCTGCTGAGCTTCACCTTTATGAGGAAGATTGAAGAGGCCTATATAATGGAAAAGGAAAAAGGCAGAAGAAATTGAGAAAAACAGAGGAAATTAATTATTTTAAAGGAAAACATGGAGAAATTAGAACTGCACCTGGAAAATAAGAGAAATGCACACCTAGCAACAACAACTGAGCAGCTGTTATAGCCAAGAACAGGATTTCGATCTTCCATGCACAGAGGATTTGGAACAGGATGCACAGACAGCACAGGACCCAACACACGGACATGAAGCCGCCGTTCAGACTTGTACAAGGCAGAGGGAACCGATTTTTGCTCCCTGCGTGGCTCCCGAGGATGCTCACCTATAATGCCACTGTCCTTGCTCTCCAGGGTGGAGCTGGGGGTGCTGATGGTGCCGCAGGGGCTGCCCTTGGGCGCCGCTTTGCCGGCGCAGCTGTTGAGGGTGGAGCAGGGGCTGTCGGTGCTGGGCGTCGTTGTGCTGCTGGTCAGGGTGGAACAGGGACTCACTCCTCCGCTGGGGACCGCACACTGCCGGGCAAGAGCAGGAACACTCACTCACGGCAGCGGGACGCTGCCTGGCTGAGAACCACACACCTCGAGGGGAGGCACAGTCACCACAAAGCAAAGGGCCCATTTTCTAAGGCAAAACTTCAAGAAGTGAAAGCTTTGTCTAGATTGGGAATATTAATCTTTCATTTTACTCTTATAAAGTGATCTCTGGACTAGAAAAGGGAACTTCAAAGTTCAGTGGAAGAACTGCAGTGAGGCACATTTCTTATCAAACATTTTACTGGGTATCCCTCCCCTCTGCATCCTGTAGCTATTTCTTCAGGTAAAAAACAAAACAAAATAAAAACATGCAGTCTTATCCACATTTCACTATCAGTGAAACTCAAACTGATGCACTAAGATTTATGTGGACTGGGACTAAAAGCAGACAGTGTAAGGGGAGGGAGCAGAGGTTGCCAACAGTGACAGTGCTGCTAGTCACTGTGAAGTTCTGATTAGAAGGTGACTTTTATATGGACAGTAGCTGCTTGCTTCTCTCCAATCCCTCCACCCCAAATGACAGAGAAAGACTGCCAGATTGACAGGAACTTCTCAGGAAAACACAAAACACACCTCTCTCCCCAGGCATGCTTCCATTAACACAACACTGACATTTTGCATTCTCAGAAATTACTGAAAACAGAAGGAAAAAAGTTCCTCCTAAATACTAAGGTAAGGCAGAGAGAACTCCAGCCACTATTCACATTCATAGGAAATTAGATTTAACTTCTAGAAATTATGAGGAGTCTATTCAGTTTGTTTGTCTTGAAATCCTGTGTTCATATTAAATTCTTAAAAAAACTCCACTTGTTAAAGTACAATTCTATTATTGTATGTCTATTAAAAAGTATTGTGTTTAAGTAAGTATAAAGTAACCGCACTAGAAAATAGAGGAAATAACATTAGTCTTCTCTGAAAAAGGATGAACAGTAAATACATTGTATTTCATTATCCTACCATAGCTTCGTTTTTCTCTTCCATGTGAGCAGAAGTTGGGATCCCTTCCCCCAGTAAAAAACCCAGTCTTGTCATCAACTCTTGTGCTGCAGGAGAACAGCTTGAGTCTTTGTCAGGCTTTGCTTTGGAGCGGGGACAAAAAAGTTTGTGAAGATTAGAGTCCTGTATTTGGAAACTGTTAGAAGAGGTAGAAAGAGTACAACCAAATTGTCCATCAACCTTTTAACAGCTTGTGGGTTTGAGATCCTCTGCACATCTGCACAAATCTAGGGGAGTTAAAACCCACCCTGCCAGTCAAACCAGAAATGGTTAAGTGCAATCAGTTCATCCCTGTACTGGTGAGCAACGTAACATGATGATTCTCCCACCAGCAGCACTAAGGTCAATGTTATCAAAGCTTAGTGGCAGACTGAGATTCTGTTTCTGTGATGTTAAAATATGAAAAGTGGAGGTTAATAACACAGATGTTTTGTAATCTCACTTAATACTACAACTAATACCATACATTTTTCTTTTACTTGCTGCTGCAAAGGATGTGACACCAATTCTAAACATCCCAGCTTTCTGGCTGCAAGGATATTTAATTTTATCAGTGTTTTGAAATGCCTTCTGGCATTCAACTGATACAACAACACAAAGTTCAAAACGAGGCAACCTCACCAGAAGCAGCTAAGCACAGCTGTTTGCCTATGGCAAACACCTCTGGCTAATGGAATCTCAAAGGACCCATTTTCTTTCTTTGACAGCAGCAGTTCAGTATCACACACTGATCTGTGACCATCTGCTCTGGCAGGAACATTTATACAGCATTCATTTCTTCTGTCTTAAAAAAAATGCAGGCCTGTCCCATCCTCAGGTATAAACAGCTGAGTATGGAGAATCACCCCACCACTCTGAGAACCAGTGGCCAGCAGGAACACGTAACCCTGGAACTGCTAAGGAAGAGACCCAGGAGCACCTGCACAGCCACTTCCCAAACAGCACAGGTTTTACTCTGAAAGACTGAATTTTCTGATTCTCACTTAATCCCAAAAGGAGGAAGTCTACAAAAGCAAACAGCGAAAGATTTTTTTATCTGAGTTTTCACAAATTGACAGGCCTTCAAATATCTGACTGGAAAATGTATTTGCTCTACAAAATTGCCATTTTAAAGTTTACAATTAAAGTCACAATCCTGTAAGTTAGAGTTAGTGAAATCAACATGTATTATTATTATTAAATTTAAATTATGACATTGGCAAGTCTGAGTAAATGCTAGGCATGGTACCAAATTCAGTCGGTAACAGAGACCAAAACCAAGAGCCTGAGGTGTTCAACCCAACAAGCACTGTGCAGTCCTTACACAGCAGAGGTTAGTGCTGGTCCCAAGCAGTTTGCCCAGGAGTACAGCTCTGTGAGAGGAACATTGCAACACGGTCACCTTTAGATTAGGGGGATGAGAACTTCATGCTCTCCCAGCTGCACCTAAAACTTTAATGCCAGCACTACACAAAGGCCACGAAGACCAAGGCACAACAGGGACCAGAGTAACTACACCGTAACAAATAGACAGTGAAAACAATTACACTTAGCTTTGTATTTGTTACTGAGTACCAAAAATAAGGGCCTTTTTTTGACAGAAAGCGCCGGCTCTTTGCCGCAGCTCCCTTTAACAGAGCAGCCCCGAGGGTGCAGGTCAGGTGGCACAGACAGGCTGCAGTGCAGAAGGCTCTCCCTGCACACACACACTCACCAGCGGGGATGGGCTCTGCGGGCTCCGTCCCCCTCCGCAGGGGCGCCGCTGCCTCGCTGGGCACGCGCGGACTCTCCACGAACTTGGGCTTCCTGACCGCACCTGCAACGGCAACGACATCAGTGCACCCGACTTCTCCCACATGGACCACAGGTTTCCTGTGCCCTGCATCCTCTACGATGCCCAGAAAGCAGAAGAATTGTTTCTGACACACATGGTTGCTTCCATAAAGAGCGGTGAGCCGCTGCGCTGCCGCTCTCGAGAAACACACACTCTGGGCTTTTTGAAACACGAGGTCTGCTGGAAAAGAAACCCACTGTATGTGGTGTGTAAGCTGCAAGCAACTCCAGCAGGCTGGCTTCCCTCCCTTCCTCCTCCCTGCTGGTGTGCGACTCAGGACTGCGCCTGTGGCCCACACCGTTTCTCCTCCTGGTCTGCACTTCCCACCCAAACCGAGCGCAGCCCCTTCAGGGAGCTCTGGGGAGGGACTGTAGGGCTGATCCAGCTGTACATGTGGCCTTTGGCAAAGGGGTTTTATGTCTGCAGTTTGGGTCTTCAAGCAGCATCCTTCTCCTTGGCTCAGAATGCAAGGGCACTCCAAAGCCCTTCCAGATATCCCACACTTTGTTTATTAAAACCCACAGTATACTTACGATATTTCAGTCACACAAAGCATCCCATTTTTCCTTCTGGCAGCAGCCTCAGATGCTACATTAAGTGTCTAAAAGCTACATTGATTTCTGCTAATTTTCCTGAGCACTCTAAGGCTGATGACTGTCTCCTCCTCAGCCTCAGGCTCCCAGGGTGACACTGTCTCAGAGCTGGGAAGGCCTGGCTGCCCCATCTCAGGGCATCACTCCCCTGGGACCATCTGGGTGGACCCACCTGCTCTTTCAGACTGCCACCTGAAAGAGTAATGTGGGAGCATGGTAATAACCCTAAGCTAAGAAATTTCTTAGCTAAGAAATGTCAGTCATGCATGAACATGTTTATATCTCTAGTAGAGAATTTTGAGTTGATTCTGCTTTTTGCACCACCATCTCAGAACTGACCATCAGCAGAGGGGGCTCTTCCAACACTACTGCCTAACAAAAACAAGGAGTGTTTGCCCTGCTGGAAACAGCCAAAAATATACTCTTTTGAAACAAATTCACATACTTTAAAAAGAAAATAGTCCACATCTGTCATTTGTAAGCAGAAGTATAAATAAATGTATCAAAATTGAACAACAAAAAGCAATCATTCTAAAAGAACCAGAACAACATGCAGCAGTCATGTAGAACTAGCTCAAAATGGAAATATCTTCAGGGTCTGTCTTTAATACTCATGCTTTAAGCTGTGAACATGCTTTATTGAATCTCCTTCCTCACGAACTGCAGTGGAAGTGACTTACAGTACTGGCAAATCTGACAGACAACACTGCAAGAAGTAGGAGAATTCATGCTAAGTTTATTTTCATGCACTAATCTAGGACAGGACACATGAATTAATCCATGGATGAAAATGGACCCATTTAAATATGAACTATATTTGCACAAGAGAAGTTCTTTTCCAGAAGTGCAAGATGGCTGAATCAAGTCTGATGGAAGGTTCATCTGGGACAGGGCTTTATCAGCAGCAAACGGCAGAGAGCAGCCCAAGTAAGGGAAAGCCAGGCCCTGGCAGCCTCCCATGACTGCTCTGAAGGGCAGGTTAGCCCAATGCTGCCTCACACCATAACTCACTGCCTCCTTTTCCCTGCAACTGTATTTCTTACAGGCAAATACCAGTGCAATCTATTTAAAGGATTTCCCCTTCAGGTCCCTTCCATATTGCCAGTCATTCCTGCAGCCTGCTCCAGCTCCCTCTTACAGCTACTGCAGATGTTTAAAGTTGGTATCACCAGTTACACCAGTCTCTTCCCAAGGAGGACAAACTACAGATTTATACAATTCCATAATGATACTTTTATAAAATCATCTATTGTTTTCCTAGTAATTCTTAATGCTTTTTTGACTGCATAAGAGCTGATTTTAAAAAAGATCATTGTAACTTGTGCATCCCTTTCCTTTCCCTCCCATCAGTGCTAAGTGGATCTGGAGCTGTACTGACCCTGGAGATTGTTCCACACAGGTGCTGGACCTTGGACAGGTCTCTGCATGCAGGAAGAACAGCTCCCAGGTCTCTCAAGGGCAGGGCACGGAACTGCAGCTGAGACAAAACTGGTTCTCTGACCTAGTCTACTCTCAAGTATCAGGTATGCTGATAATCTCTTTATTAATAAGAAGCTTTAATTGAAGTTTAATTTCAAAACTAACTAATCCATCGCACATTTATGGCAGATTTTCCCAGCAGTCATCTCTGACATTCACTGATGGAAGGTCCCTGATTTCAAAGGAAAGCTGTTCCCTTTCTCTGTTCAAGTACTATTTATTGTATCATTAATTTAAGCCAGCAAACATTTAATTCAAGGGTAGCAGCAGTATCTTTCCCTCACACCTTAAACTCCAACACCACATTTTTTTGGAACATCCTTTATAAATCAATATTTTCATTCTTTTAGTTGACCCTCCTAAATCAGAATAATCAACTAGTACCCCTTCAAGAACATGCATACTGGTTTAGCTGTACACCTGCAAGATTACCAATCCAAGCAACACTCATTCTATCTTTACTCTAGAAGAAACTCAACTTACTGTGACAGTTTTTCGTGTACTGCTCCCCTTCCCAGCATTGTCAGTTCCCAGCTGACAACCTTTTCCTTGTGTGGTTTCTGCTCTTTTATCCACCTTCTTCTTAATGAACTATGTCATTAAGGAAGTTTCTGACTCCAAATGATCCAGTAGCTTTAGTTTGCCAGTAATTTCAGGCTCCTTAGTAATTCAAGATATCTTTTCTTTCTTCCCTCGTTTTACAGCCAGAGTAGAAGACTGAAGTGGGGCCAGAACAGTGGCACTCTCCAAGCTCTCCTAACAGAGACAGCTCCCTCTCCCCTGCAGATAACTCCAGCCCAGTGCCACCCCCGGGGCTGTGCAGCTCGCCCAGTCCCCGTGAGCTGGGCACTCCTGCCCGCAGTGCCACTCTCCTCTGCAGTGGCAAACTCTGGAGGTGTTCCACACAGCCACAATCGTTACAAGCACAACGTTCTGTTCCTACCACTGCAATTTCAATTCAACAAGAGAAATTCAAAAACTCCCTGAAGGAACCTAGAAGGTAAAATAACCTTAAAAATCAGCAAGTGTTCCCACGAGTAAGAATGTGCATGACAGGAAGGAGGGGGAAAACTACTTTTCCATTATTTTAAAATCATAAATTAAACAGTTTCCATTTGGATTTATACATTGCTAAATGAAGATTTACAAACTTGCCTTCTATTCTGTGTGCTGTTGCTGTTTTTCATATGGTCCCACTCCTAAATAACAGAGTAAATTACCAGAACTTAATAGTTTTTTCAAAATGCCTGCAACACCTTTTGCTTAACAGAACAGTGCCTTAGGATTCTTTCCAGCCCCAGCTATCTATGAGTGTACAACATTTTAAAAAGATAAGAAAATTAAGTCTAAAACATACTTTAATGTTAGCTAGATTACTTCTGGTAGAACCAAAACACTGGTTTTCCAAGTTTGATGTGATAGATAACCAGATAATGAGTGGATGAAGCATCAGCAGAAGGAATAAGTCTGCTCCAGTCCCACTCAAAATACTGGCACATTTTAAAGAAATGACAAGGAACAGCAGTGCTTGTGGCTCAGGCAGGAGCAAAGCCAATGAGAGGTGAAATTGGAACAGAAAACAAGCCCAAAATCACACCTTGGAAACTACAGATTGACATTCACCTGGAAAAACACAGGAAGGGCAATGAAAGGAAGAGCAGCAAGACAAGTAAGAATTTATCACTAAATTAATTTACATTTAAGATTTTGCTGCTCTAGACATCACCAACTAGAGTCTAATTCTCTGAAACAGTCTGAATGCTAATGCTAGCTAACCAAAAACATAAAACCTTTAACAGTGCATTTCTTACTGCAGAACCTTCTCCCATTCATCATTTAAGACATCATTTAACCAAGAAAAACTATATTTATCTACTGATCATACATAATATCAGCAAACAGAGATGCAGGAGCAGACAAACACCAGTCAGAGTAGACAAATTTCCTAGAAAAGCAAGAATGTCCTGAGTATGCAGCCCCTCAAATACAGGTGTTTTCATGAACATTGGTGCAAGTAAGTATTGCTTAACTACAACTTTTATTTTTTCATTTATAACTGTGAAACCCACTGTCAGAAAACTCTATTTACTGAGCAAAATTTTTAACTACTCAGACTCAATAAAATTAATGAAGGACTTTTCATTAAAACCTGGGTAGCACATAGTGAGTATACACTTCAACCATTAGCAGTGAGGATACACACAGTGTATTGCTTCAGTCTAGTAGACACTAAAGAGAACTTTATTTCAGGGAAATAAGTTAGATAAGGATATCACCTGATAGATACCTGACCATCAGCCTGCTGGGGCTATGGAGACAGAACCAAAGGCAGAATCAATTACCACATTTCCTCTGCTCTATTACAGTCTCAAAGACTTAAAAAATATTAATATTATCTACACTGAAGAACACATCTCTTAGTAACTGAAATTAGCTGGATAACTTCATCTCTTTCACTCACCATATCCTAAAAGATCTGTAACTTGCTATCATGCTACTAAAACAGAGAGCTTTGAAATCAGGACATTAGTATCATCTTTTTACTACTCTTGCCCCAGATGCAGGCAGCTAATTTATATGAAACCATCATCCATAAGCTATAGTTTGTTCAAAGCCAAAGGAGCAGCACAGAGTGTTTCTGTCAGCATCCTATTGTCTGGTTAGTCTTTGTACAAATTAATGACACGCAAATGCCAATGCATTCCCAGCACTTTACAATCTTAAGAACTCTTTTCCTTTGACTGTGACTCACAGCAGAGTGACTTTGCAGTCACAGCGAATTCGGCTTTTCACTCACGATTTATCAGCTGTTCAGCACTTTCTGCAAGAGAACCAGTCAGCAGCCACTCCCCTACAAAAACGTGTGTCACTGCACTGAACCACAGAGTGAGGAGGTTGGTAAAATATTATCTCAAAGGCATCCAGATTGCAGTCAGGTTTTCCCAACAGTAACAAAACTAAGAGTTACATCCTGACCTTCACTAAAGTTTTGGGCAAAAATCCCATTTCCTTCCCCTTTACAAGGCCTTCACCCATCCTTTAAAGTTGTTTAGCACACAAATCACTGACTGCAAGGGACAATACATCAAAATACCATTCTGTGGCTCAAAAGTGTTACGTGAACTGTCAAAACCAACTCAAAATTATTTAAGTATAAAGCAAGATTATTATTTTTAAATTTTGAAAGGAGAAAAAAAGCAACCTATTGATAGGCAAGTTAAACCAAGAACACTTTTTACAAACTGTATTTGCTATCCCCTCCAGCAATTCTTTGAGCCATGTTTTTTAATTTTATGTAAAATGGGTCGTTAACAAAGACATTTCTCAGTGCTGACAAAATCCACCTTTCTACATTCTGTTCCCAGATCTCACAAACTGCAAACCTGTTGAGTGTCTCCACAGGCAAGAGGAACATGGACAGTTTCACTTGGCTCTCCGGCTCTGCCCCCAGTGAACCCAAGTGATGCTGTTCTGCTGGAATGATCTCTATGTACAGAATGCTGATAAAAGGAGCCCATGGAGCCCCATATTTAGCCTGGCTCACACACCACTGTGCTAGCACCACTGAGGACACAATTCCTGAAAATTAACAGCTTTCTTGTCACTTCTACAGCAATTTCCCTATTAATACGTTTATATTTGGAGATAGGAACAAAATAAATGAACTGCAAATGCCACAACACCCACTCTTACACAGTCAATAAATATGCATAAACAAAGGGGTTTGCAGCAGTCCTCTACCTGATACACTCATCATAAATAACGGGATTTAATAATATTCAGACATTTCAATACAAGTATTTGCAACAACAGTTAGAGTCATTTTTTGCCAAATGAAATAATATAGTCTATTTAATAGCCACTTACCTTTCTACCCTGGGAACACGCACTGCTCTCATTCCTGTTGGAAAAGCTCAGTATGACTGTGCTGTGTTTCTGTATGCAGTATCTACCAAAGAGTCAGTTAACATTCTAGGAAGGCTGTAGCAGCCCATTGTTTCATTTTACCTGGAGACTTCTTGTTGGCCCTGGCCTGCATCAGGTAGGCCTGGCGTGGCAGCAGGGGTGAGGAGGGCAGGGACATTGAGACTCCCTTGGCCACGTTCATCCTGTAGGTGTCCTCAGGGCCTGGCTGGTCCCCAGGGGGCAAATCTGCATTGTGGCCAGATGTGGCTACAACCTGCGAGGCATTCTCTGGGCAGCAGTCACCTGTGAAGAACAACGTTTTGGCATAGGTTAGGTGATGTGCCAAGATAAACAGCACAAAGTTGCACTGAAATACAGGCATTTAATACAGAAAACCAGCAACAATTAAACATGACTCATCTTACTGTGCCCCCTTCACTGCAGGATACAGAGAACCACTAGAAAAATGTAAATACAAGTAAGAAACATTTTAATTTACTGTAATACAGACAGAAAGGGGGGAGACAAACCTCACTTTTAACAGAGTCAGTACTTTTCAGGCTTCATTCTTAGTGGTAAGTTTCCTATGAAGATAAACATTATTTTTACAGCTAAAAAGGTATTTTAAGATCACTGTGATAGCCTTAAAGTCAGGACCATTTGAAATATTGCTTACTGAACTAGATAAAGGAGGAATTTAGTTGGGTTACTCTTCACATTCAATGAAAGGCTGGATCACTAAAAGGTACACTTGAGATGGCCAGTCTAAGATATATTTCCACTTCAAGTAGAAATAAAGATGCTAAGGATTTTCTTTATCTGTTCTTTTGGAAATTAAACTTTCACAACAGAAAACTTAAGCACAGATTTAACATTAGGTATATTATTCTTCATTATGCAATACAGTAACGTGAGTTTGCTTCACAAGTTGTTGAAGAATGCACACAAATCTGGGATATTCCATTTTTCCTTTGAACATAAGCAAAAGGCAAGGAAGTAAAATGGTAACACTGCTAAATATAATTAGAAAATACTGGAATTCCTGTTAACAGTTTTTTACTAGATACACTGCCAGGCTGTAATTTGAAATTTGTGTAGTTTCAGGTGGAATGCTGAGGGGTAGGGGGATGCAAGAGGGTTAACACGCCCACCACCTACAATGTCTTTATTTCTCTTTTCCCTTTTACAGTGACAGTGTCTGTTTAATTCATTGTCTTCTTAGCAGACTTTTGAATTTTGAATTAATTTATCCTTCTCTATTGTGTATGAAATGTTACAACATGGAAGAGAGTTGGAAGGGGCTAAATAGCTCTAATCAGCAAGTTTAGAATATTTCATCATGACAGCAACTGGTAAGATATTTTACAGTCAATACATACAGACACCACTATATCTTAGCAATTTTTGTGCCAGCAGTACTCCAGTTTTCCCTGAGAGCCCTTCAGATGCTGTAGGGAGCAGCCTTCCATTGCTCCGATTCTGAGAGCAGTATCACTCAAAACCCAAAAATCTAAAGTGTGTACCACAGAGATTCTCCTTTTCAATCACTTAATTTCCTAATTTTACAACAAGCCTTTGCTCATTGTCACTCATTGCCATAGTGTTCAGATAGAAAAGCTCTTCAGAGCAAAAAACACAACTTGAGAAAACCCAACCCTGCTGGCTCCAACCTAAGAATGTTGTATCCTCAGTGACGTGGATGCGTTTAACATTTGTGTAAACTGGGCTGATGACCAAATCTATGCATTTCATCCAACTTAGGGAAAATTCCTGTAAGGTACCAGACCTACATATATGACAGGACAGACCCCAAATTACCAAGCTGATGGGATCCACCAGGTAATACACTATGCTTCCAACACAGCAATTTGACTTTAGGGAAATGATACCAGAAAAATGCATGAGAAATAGCTGTCCAAATGTAATTCGTTACAATGCCCAAATATAAGCAGAGGCCACACACCAATAAACACAGAAACCCAAAATTATTTGTTACTAACCTGACCTCTAACAAGTTTGTTAACCATGTCAAACAAACACACAAGGGAAGGTCCTGTGAAACCCCACTTTCTCTTTTTTTAAACCTCTGAGTTGTACATTTTCCACTGCCAAGTAGCCTCTGGACAAAAAGCTTTCATAAGCATCAATCAGCACTGGAGTTCTTACTCAGTGGTCAAAGTAACCAGAGAAACAACTTAATAGCTTTAAAAACCACACAAAAAAAGCTTGAAGAATGGAAATCAAATACCAGTTTAGTTGCACCTAGGGATGCAATTGAAAGGCATAATCTGATTAACAAACTACTTGTTTTCTTTAGATACAAAAAGATACAAGGACAGCTGACCAAAGTAATGATTTTGCAGACCTTAATATCCTAAAAGAGAACTTGAACTTTCAGATTAAACTAGTCCTATTGAATAATGAAAACCTTTACACTGTATATGTCAGTATTAAACACAATAAAACACACTTAATTCTTCATTAAATGTAAGTTGCTTAGAAACCAGAAGAATGCCAACTATTTTACCAAAATATGTGTAAAACTGAATTTGGTGCAGATGTGGTAATTCAGATTATTTTAACATGAAGGAGTAGGACCACAACCTTTACAAAAATGAGAGCTAAAACAGTGAACATGCAGAGTGCTTGAGTCTGCATACTGAGAGCAACCACAGAGCAGACAATGCTCCATGGATTCCCTTGACAGGCCCTTCTGGGATAGCCCATCTTGTCTCTTTCTCTCTTATCTACTAAAGTAAAATGAAGACTCAACCCACTTAAGGAAAACACCTAATACAGAACTGTGCTACAGCAGAAGAAATCCTAACTTCTGCAGTTCTGTTTAAGATGTTTTAAACAGAAAAAAAGCACTAACACTGCAGGATGCTGCTGCTGACCAAGGAGCTCCATGGAGTGAAGGGTCCAGCCACAGCCCCCCAAACACATGGGAATGCAGCCCTGACCAGACTCCTAGGGCATGAACTGGAAACCAAGGAAGGAGCAAACAAACTCGGCCACATAACACCTGCAAATTTTGCACTTTGTAACATGTTTGGGGCAGGAGATGGGAATGTGGCAAACTGGGTACACTGCTATGGATCCCTGGGCAAGGGGAGCATTCACAGGGCTGGTCTGGGGCTCTGTGTCTGAGGTCACTGGTGGGACTCAGAGCTCAGTACCCAGTGAGGGCAGCAGTGGGACTGGGGCTCTCTACACAGGAGAGGCAACCAGCACAGATCCCTGTCCAGCTCAGCCCCAAACACACTCGAGTGCTGTGCCCACGAACAGCAATCCGGCAGGCACGGGGAGATGCTGCCAGGCAGGGCAGTGCAAGCTGTGCAGGGCACTGCCCAGACACCATCTCTGGGCTCTCCAAAGCCCAGGGATCCAGCACTGTGACAGCTCCCGCAGGCACAGCCAGCACCCACGCTGCTCGGGGGGGCTGCACCAGGGAAACCCCAAGAGTCAGCTTAGGAGGTGCCATTCCCTGTTACTCCAGAGCATGCACAATGGTCAGAGTTGGGACAGAATTAACCCCCGTGACACGGGAGGCAGTAGATGGGTCGCTCTCTGAGCTGCTTTACACGAGGCCTCTGTGCAAACTGGTGGAGAGCAGCAGAGGCAGCAGCTGCACACAGGTCACCACGGAGAGACTGGGCACAAAGAGCCAACACTCACACGTGCCCACACGGTACCACTGCCTTACCAAACTCCTCTGCAGTGTGGCATGTGTTGCACCCTAACAAATGGCAGGAAGAGATGAGACTCACAGGTACGTTCTGAAGGAAATTACAAGCGGGAAGAAGAAAACACTCGTATGGCAGGAGGAAAGCCATCCATCTGGAAAGCCCCTTCCAGAAGAAGGCATCACAATATCTAAATAGTAAGAAACTGTTTAAGGATTACCAAAACCCGTGGGCTTGATATTTTAAAAAACAGTTTCCTATGTTCCATTCCCATCTGATCTTTCAATAGAACTGGCAGGCAAATGTACCCAGAACTCTGTAATGGCTCAGCGACTGTGTATAAGGTGCTTCAATTTAACTGCCAAACACTGACCACTGCCCTTTATAAAGGTTCTGTGTCTTTGGAAACTGAAAAGCCTCCATGTGTGCCTGTACATACACTGTAGAAGAGGCCAGTCCAGAAGGGCAGGCAGACCCAGTGTCCCAGTCTGCCCAGTTAGGACAACCAACCAGCCACACCACTACCCACAGTGGCCATCCCTGCTCAGGGGAGCAGTACACAGCCAGCCTTCTGGGGCAGGAGATTGCCTGGCATGGAAAATACGTGCATGAGGGAAGAGCAACATTTAATTCTTTTGCTCCTGAGACTCTGGAGAGACCAGACAAAGAGAGAAATGATCACGGAATGGGGAGAAAACTCATTACAGCCTGAGTAAAGGAAGCAGTGAAGTGCACTCAGCGAGAAACAACCCAGGCAACATTAGAATAAAAGGTTTAAATGGACAACCTTTGCCAACTCTGCTTGTACTTGACATTATTTGCTCACTTTCTGGCATTTATTTCTGAACTCTGGATTACTTTTTCAGTACACAAAATACTAATGTTCTCTTGCAGCTCTTACTTAAAAGAACAACCAATTTTTAGGGAAGAGGTTATTCGGACCACTGAAGTGATTTCTGTGTGTTTCAAGGGAAAGATCTTTAAATCTGGAGGGGGTGTTTACATGTACATGGGATACATCACTGGAATTAGCTTCTGGGAAAAGACACCACATTAAATACTCAGTGCTCAGCAAAAAAGTTTAAACTCTTAAACAACTGACAACAGCAGCAGAAAGTGGGCAAAGCAACACAAAATAATCAAAACCAGCTCCATATTTTAAGCATGAGACAATGCTTCTTCTATTGCAAGATATTTTTAGAGTAACAACAAAAAGTCAAACTGAAGCTTGAAAGTATTCCAGTCCAAGTTCAATGTTCCAGATACTGGATATGTACTTTATGCCCCAGAAAGTCCTTTTACACTTAAAATTCAAAGACTAATATTACAGAGAGTTTGGGCAGAAAAAGCCAATTAGATTTGCACATTTATTTTTAAAATGCAAACTTGTTTAATGGCACTTCCATTTGCCAAAATGGTACCAAAGCCTTGATGCTCCCAGTTGTGTTCTGAGAGTGTCAGCCAGGAAGGCTGAGTGAGATGCAATGCAAGACTGGTGGGCTCAAACACCCCTTGAGCCAACCACGCTCAGCTGGGGGTCAGACCTTCAGTGGTGCAGGCAAGTGAAAAGACTCAGTTCTAAAATAAAGATTAACTAGTGGGCCTTAAGGAAAGTTCAGGCCTTTCTGCATAGCAACTTCGTTTTTTTTTTTTTTTTGAGAGCAGCAACTTAGCTGTCATTAGCAAAAAAAACCCCAAAACCCCTAAAATCCATCATCAGTGAATTTCAACACATATCCATCTATCATTCCAAGTGCAGCACATCAGGCCTTGGCTGAAAGGAAAGAGAGAAAAAAAACCAGGCATGACAGAACATTGTACCAGCAATCACAGCTCATGCCTTTGGAAGATTTTATTTTCTCAAAAGAACACTTAAGTTTATCATCTCAATTTCTTAATTGTGTCTGATGATGTGACAAAAAAAGGGAAGAAACTGAAAATTCACAGATTTCACCCTACTTCTTTAGTATGAAATGTTCCTACAGACAAAATACTTAACAATACTCCAGTCTACAACAGAACATAATGCAGAATTAAAGCATCCAGTCTATCCCAACATTCAAAGGTCTGTATACTCATATTTAAAGATACTTACACAAAGCAAAACTAAATCTCAGAGTATTGTAAAAACTTAAGTCTGATCTACCAGATCTGGGTCAAACAAGATCCAAGAAAAGATTTATTAATATGGACTCTTTCTGTAGCCTGAATTCAAAAGATGTGATTATGAGGCAATCACTGAAAGCCCAATCCATACAAATACACGAGCACTTCAATATCTTTTATTTCAGAAATTAAACCCACCCACTCTGCTCCTCCAGATTCTCTACCTTTAAAGCATTGTGTATTACATTCTAAACACTACCTTTTTGTTGACACGTGTCCCTTGTTATCTGAGCACTACATTAAGGTCTAATAAGCCTTTAAGCTGGAAAACCTAAAAATCCCAATTACTTACCACAAGAAATTTCTACTGACATCAACGAAGTTTTCATGCATACCATGTACTACATTTGATGTTCAGCTTCTGATGGGATTCAGTGCAGGAAGAGCAGTGCAAACTAAGCACAATACTGCCATTATTCGTGTTCCTTCAGGCCTGATATTGGGTCAACAGAACGACAATGCTCATGCTACTAAAAAGCCATCTGAAATAACCCAGCATGTTATGCAGCAACTTAATATACAGGGTTTCCTTCTCTTTTTAAATTGAAATACATTACATGTATTTTATACTGAATGAGATTCTGCTTAGTAAGTAAAAAAAAGTGTATTCCCAAATGCAGGCAAGTTGCTGACTTTGGGACAGTTAAAGAAAACAAACATAATTATATAGTGGAAAGCAGCTGGCAGTACAGAAACCCAACAGGAAATACTAATACAAACCTACCTCTGAAGCATTTTAAAGCATTTAAGGAATAAGCAGCGGAGTAGAACTTCTAAAACAATGACAACTGAGAAGTACTGTTTGTTTATATTCTGAAGGTTATCATGTATAGTCTTTACATTATCACCTCATCACAGGCACAGACAGGCCTCACAGGTAGCCCTGCCGAGCTTGAGATTGGACAACAGTTTCTGGCTTCAATTTTTTTAACTGCGACACTAACACACAAAGTTTCTGCGCTATGTTAAAATAAAAAAGGTCAGGTCCTTCCAAGAGCAGACAGAGGCAGAAAAACTTCCAGTGGTTACAGAGGTCAACTTAAAAATCTCAAGGAAAGACAGTGGACAACAAGCAAACCTCAATCAACTACGAAAACAACACAGAAGAGAGAGAAAGACAATTCCATGGTAGGTGGGAAGAAAAGCAGGGCATAAATAAAGACAGAGTTGAGATTATCTTAAATCTGGAAATTAAAGTCCATTAGCACAGCAAAAGCAAAAGGCCAGGAGCAAGGAAGGAGAACGAGTGCCCTCAGCAGAGGTCACAGGGCCCAGTGAAGTACCCCAGAGACACCTCCCAGGGAATCACTACAGGACTTGGAAACTCTGCAAAGAGATTAATATTTATTTGATTACATTAGCCCGAAAAAGAGGAAAAATACCACATTTTTACTTTGTTTCTGAGTCTGAATTAAAACCTTGAGCAACAAGAGGAAACTGTGGGAATAACTGCTGTACATTTCCAGCTCAGTGTACATGAGACACTATAAACCCAACAATTACCTTCTGGGACACAAAAATTAATCTTCCTGTTTACTCTCTTCCTGCTTGGTTTCACTAATTCCTAAAATAGTTTTCTGTTACTTTAATGCGACAGGTGCAGACTGTGGGTTTTTCCCTCTCAGGTTCTGTCCCTTACCAAGCACGTCCATCAATAATGGAAGGAAGGACAAGACAAAAGAAAAATCAACTTAGACACTGCTGCTGTATGGAAGTAACTATGTTTGAAGGGGTGCAATGGCAAGTTGTTTCATGCTACAGAAAACCAGAAAAAAATCTGGATGCAGAAAAAGCTTGGTCAAAATACTGTTTTGTTTGAAATTCTATTCCTTTGGCATATCCATTTATGTAAGTGGGATACCAACCACCTTGCCCTCAAATCCACCTTTAGAAATACATGCCATTAGTTCTTGTTCATAAAAGCTGCTGTACTCATGAACAACTTGCTGCCAGTACAGCTCTCTTCACCAGTGTCCTCGTGTGTTTGTACATACTGATAATTACATACGTGCATGCTTGAACATGTTAAGTTTGCTTTATTTAGATTTTACCTAATCCTACAAGAGCCACCAACCTAGCTATCAATGCATCCCAGCCACACTTAAAATGAATTACTGTAACAAAACAATTGTAGAAGAATTTGTACTGAAGGAACTGCAGGGTCTGAGCCCAATTATGTATCCCCAGGTACTGCTTTTGGTGCAGCCCAAGGCACTGTTGTGCCACAAGTGACATCCCCCCAGGACAGCCTTCCACTTGCCAGGGCAGAAGTTGTTCCTACAAAGTCACTCTACCAGTCTTCAGCACAGTACTTCAATTTCTCTCCCAAAACATCATTATCAATTCTTGCAACCCTCTTTTCCAAGATAACTCTGAATTAAAAAAGTTATTAAAAACTGCAGTCCCCATGGCTCAACAAGCAGATTTCAAAAACATTATGCACCGTGTCAGCTCTTCAGCCCTTATGACAGCATAAGTAAGAAATTCTACCATTAATATCCACACAAGTTACTTTAAAAAAAAAAAAAACAGTCCTAATTTCTTTTTGTTCTTTAACCCTTTTACAGACTTTTTAATATGACAGTTGTACCTTCAATCCAGGAAAAAAATACCATTCCATTCTAAAGTGGTTCCACAAGGCTACCAGCTGTAAAACCAATAAACAGGGTTAACACACAAACAGGAAGCTCTATTCAGTCAAACAGGAATCATCCCACTCGAATCTGAATCACAGACTTCCAGGCATTCCTTTCATGCAACCCATGGGACAACTGGGGTTACTTCAGTTTAAGAAAAAACTACTGCTGTTTAGCCTAAACATCCTCCAGTATGACCCACTGAAATGTGGTCCAGCTGCAGCTCACAGCCCTGGTGTCCCTCCTGCACTGGTTGGGATGCCCAGTACAACTGATGCAGATTTTTCTGCCCTCTGCCTTCTCAGCATCACTCATAAACCAGGAATTAATTGAAAAAAGACTCCAGCAAGTCTTCCCAGTTGGGTTCAGGGCAGCCCTATGGAGCTGCTGCTCTGTCTCCTTCCTCCCACATTCGAAAGCTCTGAAAAAACGGAAAACTTTTTCAAAACTTCATCAGTAAAAAAATTAAGTCCACGTGCCCACAAAGCTGAGTGAGGTAACTAAATTTACGACTGCATTAGTGTCTCCAGAAGTGGCTCGAAGGATCGCTATTTCCACATCAACTCTCCTGTTTCTGAAGTCAGCTCCCATCCCTGGGGAGCATTTCCACCGACTTCAGGGAGCACAGAGAGGTTTAAGAGCTGTTCTTACTAGTACAGACCCCCAGTGAAGTGGCACAACTCTACAATCAAAAAAACCCTTCCATTTCTCATGTTTTAAGTTTAAAGACCAGAGAGAGGAGCAAGCAGAAAATAAGCTCTACAAAAACCAATATTCCTTGCCTTGCTTCACACCTTTTCTGAAATGGAGAAATGTCTTACACCCAAAAGAGTTGGAAGGCCCTTTGGAATATAAGAGAAAGCCATTAAAGTGAACATGGCTTTACAGGAAGTCCTGGAGATAATACCAAATGGAATGCACGCATTTCTTTTCAAACTTTCCACACCATCTTCAAATACAAAATAACCAAAAATCTCTGGAATCCACTGTATAAATTACTTCCTTCCTTTAAAAAGCAGCTCCCATGCTCCTCCTTACTCTAGCTCTCACCATCCAGGCATTACTCACCAGTTTTCCCCAATACTTGGTTTCCATAACATCCAATTAATACACAAAACTCAAGAGCTCTGCTGGAGGAAAGAAAAAAAAAAAAAAAGAAACAATCCCAAAAACCCCAAAACAAAACAAAAAAAACCCAACAGCAAAAAAAAAACAATCAAAAATGAAACCAAACACCTTCCAGGCTCCCCTTAGTGTTCAGAAATACTGCAGCATTGTATTCGTAAAAACAAAGGGAGAAAATCCTTTCTTTTGCACACATTAATCCAGACAAATATCATGAGATCCTAAAATAAAAAACATGTTTTCTGACTTACAGGAAAAAGACTTTTCAAGCCTCAGATTTTAATCAAAGCCTGGTCAGAGGAGCTCTGTTCCAAACAGCCTGGGTTTCCTTTTGAGCTTATACCAATTTCCACCTAGTATTTTAAGGAAAAATGCACCAGTGAAAGTCTCACCACAGGAATCTTTAGCCCACTCTGTTTAAACAACTGCAGCTGTTAACTCCAAGTCAGCAGTACACACAAAATTAACAGGATGCCTTTTGCCTTGCTCTGTGATCACTCCTGTACATCTTTCATCTGCTGTCCATGACTTCTGTGGTCAGCACAGCTCCCATCATCCAGTCACTCAGAGAGGAACCGTGGCAGAGTGCAAACTTCACAAGACCATAGAAATTTCCTGAAGAACACATTACCTACCAGATGAACACAGTACAGCTTTTTGCAAAAGAACACTGCAAATACCCTCCACTTGTGGGTCTCAGTGTAATTGTGTTTTAAAAGCTGCAGTACAAGACATGTATATGACTTGCTTGTCCAAGGAAGTAGGACTGCACTGTTTACAAGATTCCAACAAAGAAGTATGTGGCATCTGTATTACACTCTTTTTTATACCTTAAAGAAGCATTTAGTTTCGCTTTTATTTATTCTGGAGTAGGAAATCCATTTTGCCAAAGAGTGTAAATACACTTTTATGGGTAATTTAGGATCTAACAACAGAAAATCAGATTTATTAGTCTACATGAATCATCTCAAGTTCAAAATGTACCTGTGAAGACAGGTAACTTTCACTCAGGTCCATGAGCTTTTCAGCCACTTCAGCAGAGACTGAATTCAGCAAGCCTGGCACAGAGCTGGCAGGCCTCATCCCAGCCCCAACCCCTGCACATCCACAGCATCCACTCCTCCTCAAAAGAAAGTGCTGGGCCTTCTCTGCCCTTGGGAAATGCCATGAGAGCTCTTGTCACCCTTCTTCCTGTAAGCTGACACAGGTAAGTAGTGGCCTACTAAATCCATCATTACAGTAAACTAAACTTTAAGTAAGATTTGTTGAAGATTAATGTTACCTTCAAAAATACCTCTAATTAAAGCAAAAACTAGCAAATAATAGGATCTTGGTAACCAGCTTAGTAACTCCACTAATTTTTTTTCAATTATTTTTTTTGCCAAATACATGCACAATCAAAATTATATCACCCATAATCTATAATCATGGGTTTTTTAATAATGCAAGGACTAAGTAGTTTCAAATGCATTTCTGCAGTTGAGGCTCTGCAGCCCTGCCCCCAGGCCGTATTGGAGATGGCAGCACAGTACACATCACATTGATACTCATACCTGGGTCTTTCTTGGTCCCTTTTCCACTCTCTCGGCTCTTTTTTAAAACTGCCTTTAACATTTTAAAAGTCGCTCCTAGAAGAGAGAAACAAAAATAAATGCAACATCAGTAACATCCATTCACACAAATCCAAACAAAATAAAGGCAGGATCAATACAAATAGAACAGTGAGGTCATCAGGAGAAATTTTTTGGTACTTATATTTATTTATTACAGCTTCACTCGGTTAAGTAAAGTTCTGAGGCACGAGGAATATTTTAATCGAACTAAGCAATTAAGAGTTCACTGTCTTCTGGTACTGAGAAGTAATGCAGCATTCCCCACATTCCAGATCTAATTAGGGTCCCACGGCCAAACCCGAGCCAGCCGCTGTAGGACACCGGGCACTACCAAAGCGGGACCGAGGGCTCGGTGCCGCCCGGCGCTCCGAGCAGCCTGGGGCCCGCTGGCAATGCAGGAGCCAAGGGGCAGCACCGCCGTCCTGTCCCACACAGGGACAGCCACCTCCTCCATCCCTGCGACATCCCGTGCCCCGCGAGCACACAAACTCTGCCAGCCACGCCTCACACTTAACATCAGCTTAGCGGAGCGCCCGCTGCACGGGAACACTAGGTTAAGAAAATACATTTGGGCTGTTAAACCTGGAAGATCATTAAGCTGTGTCAGATAACTATCTTCAGTTACAGAGCAAGAAAAACAAAATGTAAAGAATTACCAAGAGCTCTTCTTTCTCAAAAAGCTTTCTAAGAGCATCTATGAACTGTAATTTCATTTCTTTACTGAAAAAATTGCAAAGATATCTCATTTTAGAAAACATGCAACGAGAAGGGGGAAAAAAGTAAGTTGACAGAACACCAGAAGCCAATAGGAAAACCAAAACGCTTCCATTCAAAAAATATGGATGCTTCACAAAGTTCATTTCAGGAAATAAAGCAGAAAAAGAGGAAATCAGTAAAACAGAATTGTTCAGCTCCTACAAATAACATGAAGCACATAAACTAATGTGAAGACTGGAAGGTTTCCAGAGCCTAGATCATACTCCTCATGTGGCTCCCTAACAGCCCCGCACACACCACAGGCTGGATGCCACCCAGACATGAACAACCCCAGAGGGTTCTGCTGACAGTGGCACTGCCTGGTCCCACACTCCCCTGCTCCCAAGCTCTGCCCCACGGGCACACACAGAGAGACACTGCTACCCTGCCACCCCTGTGACTAGAGCAAACATGCGCAGCAGCACTTACACACCTTTCCTGAAGAATGGAAACTCATCGGCCTGCCCCAGTCTCAGCAACAAAAAAAAACCCACAAAGACACCCCCAAAATGGGATTGTTTAACTGAAATATGGAGTAAGCTAAAAGAAAACAAACTATGATTATTTCTTGGATACAAACCATCAATAAATTTATCAAAATCAGCATCACTATACTACACTAGAATGCAGAATACCAGCTGGGAAGGGTGAAGCTCCTCTTTTTAAAACATATACTACATATGCTTGCACTGTCAGTGACTGGGCACCAGTCATGTTCTACAGGCAAGGACTTCGTGCCAGTTCTCAGCACGTCCAGCAACATCCAAGAAGCTGGTTTGAAAGAACATGGTCAATGACACCCCCCCCCTGAACACTGCTCAAGTTTTCTTTTAAATTTCCACCACAAGACCATGAAAAGGAACAACTAAATGCAACACACAGAAACACTCCCTTGCTTCTCTGCATGAGCTGAATACAGAGACAATCCACAACAGAAAAGAATCTCCTGAGAGCAAGAAACAGCCCTGACAACTAGATACATTCAGTGAAGAAAGCGGTGTTCTGTCATACAATCAAGGCTGAAACAATGGGTAAGAACGGGAAATCCAATTACAGCTGCAGACACATTCTTCATTTAGTATTCCCTAACCCGGGCCTAGATTTGAAATATTAGTGTTTCCCCTAAAATCACTCAGTATTGTATATTCCTGGTATGCAGTACAATAAGTTTGACACACAGGTGCTTTAAAATCTCTTAAGTCATGCAGAAAAATAGTGACTTTACTAAAATTCAGTGGGCATCATCACATGAACAAGGAAGAAATAGCCTACCTAAAGTCCTGCTGAAGTTGACAAAGCAGGTCTCATCTAGCTCTGCCTTACAGAGACCACTGGACACATTTTTTACTTTTTCTTTTCTTCCAGAAGTGGTGAAGCTTAGTGGTATAACACAACCAGAACAAAAAATACAAGAGGGTAATTATGAAAGAATTTGGTTTCACAGGGTGGATCCTTGCAGGGAGGCTGCTACAAGTGAAGACAATGGTAATTTTGCAAGAAAACTGGTTCTTTCTTAGAAAAATATGGTAACAATAAAGCACAACATTTACGGAACCTTGAACAGGTGCAGTGCTAAAAGAGACCCTGCGCAGCAGCTCGAAGAGAGAGGAAACGTGAGCTTAAAAAAAGTCAGTGGAAAAAACAGCAGGGGCAAATCAGAATCCAACGGACAAAGAGGAAACAGGCACCAGCTGAAGGACAGGAGGCTCCCCTGAATGCCAGGAACGCTTCTCCACTGCGGGTCATCAGGCAGCAGCTCTGGAGTCTCCCTCCCTGGCAGACCTCGGGAGCCACCCGGACAGCCCCGCTCCCCTGGCTCCAGAAAGCCCTGCCCGGGCAAGGCTGGGCACGGTGACCTCCCCCAGCCCTTCAACCCCGATGGCTGTGTGATGCAGGAAGGAGCCGAGCAGATCAGCCTCCGTTCCTGCCCTTTGCGCCCCGCACGGCCCCCGCGCGGGGTACGGGACTGCCCCAGCCCAGGGCACGGCACACGGGGCTTCACGGGGTGACCCCCCTCACCTCCAAACCCGGAGAAGAGCCTAGGAACGTGTCTGACACACTGAGGGAGAGGGATGGAGGGGCAGGAAACACAACTGTGAGCTCCTCTGGCTGCTTCAGGTACCTCCCCAACACCCTCCACCCCGCACTGACTGAGCAGGAGCCAGTCCCCAGCTCAGGTGAGACACACAGCACACCTGCTCTGGAGGCAACACCCGAGCCCATGGCAGAAGCCAGCTGTACTTCAGGAGAAAGCACATTCCTACTCTCTCCATCTCACTTTCAATGGCAAATGCCTCCCACTACTACAAGATCTAAAAATTCTAATTATCAGATTCCAACAGGAAACAAACCCAAATCTAACACTTTTTCCAAATGTATGAACACCTCTCCCAAATAATCTCCTAAGATATCAAACACAAGAGAATCGCAATGTATTTGTTACACGCTGCTTTTTAAACAGATTTTTTTTTCTTTTCCATACAAAAAAAACATCATCCGTGTTTGAAAGTCTGCATTATGCAAGGGTAAGAACTGAAACCAATAAGGAACTTCTGAATCTGAGAAAGGTGTTTTACACACAGCTAAAACAGAGTGGCAATAAAAAAAAAAACAAAAAACACAACAACACCACCTGAAAACCTATGTATTATATTTAACTTATTTTACAAACATGACAAGTATAAATTTTTTATTAACTAGAATAAACAGGCTTGATATAGAACTGAAATTTTACAGTATAAGTCATTACTATTCTTAGGATACAGACAAGTGGTAATGAGAGACCAAATAAAAGCAATTAAGGACAATTCCATCCCAGATTTTCTGTGTTTGGAATTGAGGTCAACTTCCCTACTGTGCAAACAGTTCTTTGTGGCTCCACTCCAACACAGAACAGAACTGCCAGGCAGGATGGCCACTCACTCAGACCACACAGAGGTGACTATTACCTGGAAGTAAAGTCCATTTCCTTCCTTCTCCCCTACCAAATGATATGCAAAAATGAAAGGTAAGCACACGCAAAGCAGCTCGCCTTCTGCTTTGTGAGTACACACATGGACAGGGCTGAACAGCAACGCAAGAGCAGTGAAATGTGCTGTTTGCCTGCAAGCTGAGAGGTACAAAAATCAACTGGCTCTTGAAGTAAAGCTACAGCCACAGCCTTGGATCCAGGGTAACATCATTCCAATTCCACAGTGCAAGGTGAATGTTCAGGGAATGAACTAAATACTGCACCCTAGAAATACTGGTTACACAAAACCAAAACATACACCAAACTAATCTGTACTTACTCTGACTGTCATACATCTCAAAGCATTTCAGCTTCAGGGAGTATTTCTTCATACCCATCTTTCACACTTCAGGGAGACTGATCAAATTGAATAGCAACAGTGTGCACTATAAGGAACTAATGTGTTCCTCACTCCTTGGCCCAGGCATGGGATATTGAACCTTGTTTTGCTTTAAAGACATCTGTACTAATAGGATATTTCCCAGTAATGCTGGCACCTTGTCTTTCTAAGCATACTGTACTTCCTCTCTCCCCTCACAACTAAGCTGAAGTAAAATCATTCCCTGACTCAGATTTCAGGAACCCTTTCAGCTATTACAATTGTTTTGTCTTGGCAAACAATTCCAATTCATATTATCTTGGTTCCAATTTTTAAATTCTGCCATGAAACCACCTCTTTGTTGTTTTGTTGGGGAGTTGTGTTGGGTTTTATTTGTTGGACTTCTCTAAAGATTTGAAAGCCTTTTAAAAACTCTAATTTCCATTTTAATATGAATACCAGATTTGGATTTATTATCTCAGGGTGATACTGATACTGTACCACTAGACCTCTCTTGCCTGGGGAACTGAAGACCATGCTAGCTGTGGACAAAAATGGATCCCCCAGCTCACACCAAATACATTTTCAAACGGGTGCTGCCCTCCCACCGGCTCAACTGATTGTCTTCAGGTCCACAAGGCATTCCACACAACTGCTTCCTGCTCAGAGCACAAAGGGAAGGGGCAGAAAGTCCCTTTACTCCAGAGTTTGTATGGTCAGCTTTTTTATGAGGGACTCCAGAACATGGTCAGCTTTATAAAACACAAATGCCAGGTCATGGAAATGGTTGGGAGCACAGGCACGTGCAACAGGTCACTTAATTTCTTGACCTTTACAAATGAAGTACTTGATTACTTAGGAAATCCCCTCTGAAAAAAAGTCTCTCCACATTTTCATTCAGCCTTCAAGTGTCTCCTTAAAACTCAGCAGCTGCCTTGCATGAGAATATTTTCTCTGTAAAGGTACTACTGAGGACACTAACATCAGGAACGAGATGATTCACAGCTCCTGTTTGCATTCACAGCTTTTATTCTACCTGCCTTTCATACCAGAGCAGGTTATTTTCAGAGATCTACCCACAGGAGTCCAGCACTTCTGTAGAGGCCAAATAAATTAATCCTACACAGTAGGGTAGGATTAGGGCCTGAGCTAACGCTCACAAACTGTTTCCTACAGTTGTGGTGTCCAGGCTCTCTTATCTAAATCCTGAAAACAGTTAACATTTTTTTGCAAAGAAATAAAGGGTAGAACATCTTAGTCTACTATATGCACAGAAGTACTTACAAATTAACCACTTTTCAGTATGACATTTATCAACCATATATTTCAAATAATCTGTATTTTTAAAAGGGTATTTTTGGTTTTGAATCCCAAGAGTCAAACGTTTGAATCCCAAAATGCTAAGTTTTACAGAAAACTGGTTTCAATGCCTTCAAACACATTCAGTGTGTCATTGTTCACACACAGAAAAAGTCTCAACATTTCCCTTTTCTGGAGAATTCTAACTCCTTTTGCTGAACTGTAGATTTGAAACAAGAGCAAAACCACAGCAAAAAACAATACTTAAAGGAGCATGGTGTTACTGATGTAACAGTAATCAAAACAGTAAGTAAAACTCCTTTCTAGTGGCTACATTTTGGATCATGAGTGTCTGGCATTATATAATAAACAGAGTGCATATTCCCAGGTCTAAGACACTCCTAATTCAAGAATGAACATACATTTGAAGAGAACTGTGGGTTTACTTTTTTTTTTTTGTAAGGTACAACTTCTGATGAGGTAATTTATTATGATTTGAATGCATGAATGAAAATGATAAAACATACACTGAAGAGGTCTGCCTCTGACTCCATGCAACACAGCAGAAAGTGACAGGTATGTTTCCAGTGGGCTTTACACAGTCGGACCCACGGAAGTCAAACAGCTACTACTGAAATATTTTATACAGCACCCTAAAGAATAAGTATCTTTACCCTTTGCAGGTGTTTCTTATGCAGGAAAATCGTAGATATCAAACTGACCAGCTGTAATGCATTTGTGTCATTTGCTCCCCTCTCAGCAACCTAATTATTAAAATCACCTGTGAGATACTCCACATTTTCCCCCTCTCACCTGACCCCAGGAAAGCTATGGTGCACTTCAACCAGAGACTGCAGAAGAACAGCAACGTTCCCAGTCTGCTGTTCACTTCTGAAGTGGAATTATGCCTTGAAGCACTATTAAAATACAACAAAAGAGGTGAAAGATGAGGAAGTGTGAGAAAAAAACCTCATTATCATGTTAGCTATTAGAATGTGCTTTTTGCAGTAGCTTTTTTCCCACCAGTCTGGATCTAGATTTCATTTTCCAGGTGCCAGAGTGTACTCACTCTGCCCTGCAATCACCCAGTTTTCTGCTATGCTACTGTTTTACCTGATTGTGGATTATTTAGGCCAGTGTCCTGAGGATAACCAACACAGGTGAAAAGACAGTCACTTCACTGCTGTCCAAAAACCCTGGGCAGATGCCAGCCACTGCAGAAATGTCTATTTAAGAGATCACTGTTTTCCAGCTCCTTCTTACGACCCTCAAGCAGATGGAGAGCACTCAGAAGTCAGAAATATTCACTTCAAAGGTTTTAAGCACCTGTTTAACCCCAGCATTTGGTCATCATGCAGATGGAGGATCACAAGTGGAATCACCTGCTGGGGAAGAGCAGCAGTTCTCAAAAGACCCTGAGAAATCTTAAATGTTCACAGGTGTTTCTCGTATGGCAAATATCTGACCACAGATGAGGTGTTCTTCCTTTTTTGCTCCCCTCCTGCTGAGACCCTCCAAAGAAAATGCCAAAACCACAGTCTCCTACAACTTTCTACAGAACCTCCCCTTTCTGCAGATATGACCCACAAAACAAAATAAACCCCAGGGAATCCCAAGAAAAAACAAAACTAACCCGACTTCTTGTTCCTACTGAATTTATCCTTGCTGTTTAGGCTTCCTTCTCAACCTCACCCCCCCCCAGCTCTTGTCACTGACAGGACACTGTCGGTTCCTCCACGGATGAGCTGTGCTCTCCTGGTCTCACCTCATTTACCCTAACTCTGCTCTGCCAGGACAGTTTGCTCCCCTCAGTTTTATCTTTAGGTATCACAGAAGTAAATTGCTCTCAATCGTTCCACTGCCTTTTATTTCTAAATTCAGTGAATTACCGTTCCTGTCCTCCAGCTTTGCCAGACAAGTATCAGTATACACACATTAAGCCGCAGCCCAAATTTTTGCTCCAGGGGCATGAGGGTGGAGCACGGGTCTGGTGAGAGCAGGATAAACAAGGGTGGGGAAGGCTGCTCACTACCTGTCTCCATAACCAACCCTTATCCCAATAGGAAAGTTGAAAAAAAAAAAAAAAAAAGTTGACCCTCCTCTAAGTGGGAGGTCAACATTTAGAGAGGCATTGTAGAATGAATTAAGGTCACAAGATTTAAAAAGAAGTCCTGAGGAAATACCACATACAGCAGCCTGGGACATCACAAATATCATTTGCACTGCAGCAGAGGTGAGCAAAGCAAAAGGAAATAGCACCATAGATGTGTACTGTCTTGCCCTTGTTGTAATGGCCATTTTCCATCTCACTTCATCCTCCCCTCCCACAGTACATACAGAAAAAGTGACAAACTCCCTACTTAAAATTATGAAAAGGTAAAAACAACAGACAAAAAAACCTGTCATGTTCCAGCTGGCAGAAGTGACACCATGCACACACCAAGTCAGCAGAAAATCAAGAGCCAAAAACTAGGTCAGAAACTGTAATTTCAGCTTTACTAGCAACCAGAAAATTAATCTGAAGAACAAGATCATGTGAACCAAAATGTTGACCCAATTCACAGTAATTAAGTCTTATTTTACCAAACAGTTATATGCTTAGGCTATCACAGCCCTGTCCCCTCCAGAGAGCACAAGAGATGAGGCATACAAAAATAAAATGTGTCTCTGGTTTCTCAGCTGTCCTAGATACAGTCCTGACCTCAGAAGAGCATCCAGAAGCTGCCTGTAAAACGCCACCACTGACTCCAACCAGTCACCAATAAAGGTGAGGCAGAACTGTGCATCTTTCCTTGCACAGGCTGCATTTAAACAGCTGCATGGGCAAAGCCTGGTCCTTCAGCTCTGCACCAGTTCAATCTGTTCCCTCCACACTGCGCAAATCCACACTGCGCTCCCCACCTGCTCGAGGACAGGACTGATGGAACAAAGGAACAGTGGGGACAGCCAGCACCTGGGCAGCTGGTGAGTGAGCCCCACACTGCAGCAGACTGGATCTCTGGGCTCTGCAGGCAGCCTGCAGCTTCCAGTACAGACATCACAGGAGTCACGGGGTCCGGTGTTTCTAAGATGAGGCTCCCAGCCAGCCTCAGTGGGTCAGTCTTTGCCACTTGGACTCAAGACAGTTTTTTCTGTTCTTATCTTGGTTACTACTAAGGAACCACTACAGTCTAGAAAGCTAAGTGGGGGAAGAAGCAGAAGAAATCAATCCAGATGTAACACATACCTTTGGTGTTAAAGACAAGCAATAAACAGAAATGACACCTACTTTGCAAGAAATCGGTAACTTCAGGACAGGCTACAAACTTCAGGTAACAGCACCAAACCGAGTGGCCACACATCAAACCTGTAATAATTTGTGGCAGGATTTTCGAAGGGTTGCATCACCTACCTGTGATCAGGGCTCCTCCCTTCCCTGAGCTGCAGCCCAGGGAGAAAACCGTGTGTCCTGCAGCATCAGGAGCTATGTCTGGCCATGGGAACGCTGAGCCCAGCGACTGTTCCCATCTGCACGGCACAGAAATCCCACACCTCCTGTCTCAGGGCCAGAAGAGAAGTTCTCCAGGCTCACTGTGGGTGAGTAGCCAAAGGCTACACTTCCCTCCCATGTCACTACTGAGAAGATTATACGGCCTGCCCAGTGAGGTTGGGCACTAATGACTTAACCCTCCCAGACTAAAATACCGCTAAAATCCAGAAGCTTAGCAAGTGAACTGCTGCAGCTGGGACAGGGGAACCACCATCTGTTTGTGTAGTGGGGCTTTGAGGCAGCAGGTCACAGAGAGAAACAAATAAATTGCTATTTATTTCAAGCACCTTAAAATTTCAAGGGAAGGAAGTTATCCCATATAAAAAGATTTAATATCATTAAATACTTTATCAGAGGAAAACAGGCTAAACCAATAGCAAGGGGGATAAAGTTATTAAGTTTCACTTTCGACTTGCTAAATACTCCAGTCAACAAACCTTATATATAAAATAATCCTACATAAACCTATCTAGTTAACTGCCCGCATGGAGTCTTATTTTCAAATGTGTATTTGCAATTCAGATCTTGCAAAGCAGACATTTCTTTCTCTTCAGTCCAAAGAACACCATGCAAATTCTTATCAGCCTTCATGTTAAAAAAAAAACCCTCCAAAACTCACAAACTATCTTTTTCAAAATCAGACCTGACCAAAACGAGTACCATGCTGAGCGTTTCCGTGGTGTACAGAGGTGAGCTCAGGCAGCTCTATAACAGTACTCTGGGAAACACCCAGAGCAATGTGCCGTGCAAATGACCTCACACCACAGCCTCTTCTGCACATACTGAGGCAGCATGTGGCCCAACTAACACCTCCATTTCCACATTTGCTTATTTTGTCTACAAAGTCGCATAACCAAACAGCAAACACAAACAGGAACAAAGGGGAAGAAACCCAGGAGGCAGCTCCAGATTTGAAGAAACTTTGCTGTACCTCAAAGTGAGATTTTACCACCAATCTACATACAAACTATCAAAGGGAATGGGTTTTACATACTGAAAATGCCACCTGCTGCATCTACTGTACCTAATCTGACAGTGCTACCCCTATGTACAGGAAAAAAAACAACAATCACTGCATTCCAAAGAGCAGACTAACTAACAACCCTTTCAGAAGAGGAAAACAAATTCCCTCTAAAGGCTAAACTAAATCATTTGATACCAAGCAAAGGCACTAGTGAAACCTGGCAGTATTTGATTAGTAGGTGCACAGAACTTAAGGAAAATATTGTAGGACACAATACGTATATGCCTAGTGTCTAGAAGTGAAGGCTTCTTCCACCATTTCTTTCATCCACAGAAAAAAAATGGACTGTTTTCCTTACAGAATTCCTCTACACAACAAGAGACCAGGCAAAACCCTGTCAGTATTTTGTCCAGAACAGAGAGGTGACCTTTTTCATTACCACATCTACTTTTCAGGTTTCCAATGAATCAAGTATGCCCAAGATTTCCTTTTTTAAAGAAATACCACACTAATATAAACAAAATCCTTGAATGACAGTAAGATGGTGCTGATAAAACTTTTCTCTGTTTTAGTTCCTTATTATCTAGTTCCAGATCTCCTATATTCCTCATCCTTCTTATGAGATCTTCTCAGGACTTGATTCTTTGTTTTTCTATTGAATTCTCCTCTCTTTCAAAAAAGTAGAAATCATCCCTCTCCTTGTGTTTTACTAATAGTTTCCTCCTAACACCACAGGTCTCTATTTTAGACATTGATGCCAAATACAGGTGTGTTCTGGCCTATTTTTCCCTCTCCATGTCACCTATCCTTAGGAATTCTGGGACAGCATGTCTTCTATAACCCCTAATCATTAACTACTTGGTTTGAAACAGCTGGCAATCACAGCCACTCACTTCTGCCAGAAGTCAAAAGCAAAGCTCCATGCAAAATCTGTACATGAAGGACACGTTACCTACTTCTGCTTCACAGGCCTAAAAATAGAGATGAACACATCTACTACCAAGTGAGCACTTTTGCAGGTTCTAATGTAAGTTTAGGAATATTCTCCTCTGATTACAAACTGATGTTGATGTTTTCTTCACTAAGATAACTACCTTTACCCTTAGTTACTAGTACAGTGCTATGTGTGCAGCAACAGCTTGAGGCACCCACAGTGACAGAAAGGAAACAGTCATTAGGAATTCTTTGATTAGGGTAGTCATGGAATGGCTGAGGTTGGACAGGAGCTCAAGCAGGGCAAGTCACACAAGAAAATACTGGAAATGTGTATAAAAGATACAGTGCAGAGTTATTTCCTTCAGAGAATGCAACTGTCAAAATGGATCTGTCAGATCTGTTAACAAACATATCTCCAGCTGGTTTGGGATGAGATAATTAATATACTGTAGAAGTGTCCCTTGCCACACACTCTCTACAGAAACCAAACAAAAAACTGAAAACAAAATAAAAAAAGCAAGATACAACTTCTAAGTGACCCTACCTAAAATGTGTGAATGAGCAGGAACACAAGGAACACAAAGCTCAAACATACCAGACTGCCCAGGACACATCGGCACAGCTCCACACACACAAAACAGAAGGGTATAAAGCAGCATAATCTTCGTGGAATACTACAAATGGTGGGATTAAACATTAACATTTTTGAGGATGCCTACAGATCAGACATTTAAGTTACAGGAGGTATGCTGGGTATCTATATATACTACCTCTTCAACGTGAGAGCATCTCACACATATGCCAGCTCCCAACAGCCTGCAGGGCAGGTAACAACCTTATTTCCACTTCACTCAGGAGGAGCAAGGCCCAGTTTGCTCAAGGTCATCCTGGTGGAGCCTTGCCATGATGGGCGGTGGGGTCAGCCTGCTCCTGCAGCCCCTGCTGCCTCATGCCAGCCAGGAGACGTATTCTGTGTTGTCACTGACCTGCACTGCGGAGCCAGGGCAGCAAAGATGACACAGGAAAAGAGCAGGATCTCATGGCAGGTACAGAGCGAAGGGAAACTGCTCCTCCGAATCACAACAAACTGTTACATTGGCTCAGATATTTCCTGAAATCTCACCCATCGGAATGTGGCAAAACAGAAACAGTTCCCTCTCTTCTTCCCACCTGAAATCCTGCGACGCTGCCTTTTTCTGTCTCTTGTGAAATGTAAACCTTCAGTTTTTAATGACCTGATTGTGCTGTTTTATGGACAGAACGCAGGCATTCTCCTGTAGTGTAAACTGCAAGGAAACATTAACATCCACGTTCCTTCCATTCCTTTTCACTTCAGGTGCTTCTCATGGCACAATGTACAACACAACGGCATCTACAGGCCTTGTTACAATACCACCGTGAGCCTCTTGCAGCCTCCTGACCCAGGGGGCTCACACACAAGGCCTCCCTCGGCCACAGCCCAGCACACGTGGTGTGTCTGTAAACACACAGACTCCAAAGCCACGGAGATTACTCACACAAACTAGACAGGTGCTTTACGTGTAACTCCTTGTCAGCCACAAGTCCACTGCAGAGCTCAAACCAGGGACAAGAACATGGAATGCGTGGAACATCCCAGAGGTTGTTCTTCAAGAAAAATTACAGGCTTCTCTATGCAAAGGGAAAAGAGCTTCACACTCACACCCTGCCCCATCCTGCAGTAACTCCCTGGTGTAGACAAGATCCTACATGCTTTTACCAAAAATATGAAATACCTGGCAAGCCCACATTTATTAAAATTTTACAGTTGTCCTGTTGTTTGCAGTAATTAAACAGCCAAGCACCAGTAAAGCCTCTAACTCAGATGCCAGAACACATTCCTTCCACAGGCAAGAGCCCACCAAAAGAGTAAATTTAAATCCTCACAACCAGAATTTAACAAAGAGTGAAATACAAACCTCTACCCTTAAAAAAAAAAAAAAAGTAAGTATTCATTAAAATCGTAGGTCTGTGCAAATCTTTACAAGTTTGCCAAGACAGTATATTCTGCCTCTCCTTAACCTGTCTCCAGGCTGCTTTTCAATCCCACTGTACATCAAATGAGTTCACTGATTTGGGGAGAGATGCAACACCAACAAGAAACCACTCCGCTCAAAATCCTGTGGAGAGAAGAAAAACTGCAAAGAAACAAAAAAATTTTCACCTGGGGAAGGCTGAGAACTGAAGAAAGGAGGCTCAAGCAAGGCTTACTAAAGAGAAAAGCAGCTGTTTTTCCTATTAGCAGACATGATGAATATAGGAAGAAAATAATCTAATTTCTACCAGATTGAGGGACAGTGTGAGATTCCTCAGACACCAGGTAGGCCTGGAACAGTTTGCTAACAAAAGGAGCTTTCTCTGGAAGCCCAGGCCCCAGTGAGACCCAGAGCAGCCTTGGTGGCAGACACTGCAGAGGGTGCCAGGGCCTTGGGGGAGCTCCATCTGCACAGGCCGAGGGGTGCAAAAGGGGAAAGGAACAAGTCCTCTCTCACAAACCATTCTCCATATTCCTCCAGTGCAGACTTTTACACAGCTTAGAACTCTAGCATAGTAAAATCACTTCATGTCCTCCTACTGACTGTCAAGGACAAAGTACAGCATTTTTGGTCAGGAAAAGAAACACTAATTTGATCTTTATTCCCCCCAAACTTTCCAACCATGCCCAGGATCTCCAAATGAGTGTAAAACATTTCTAAACTGCTCTGTCCGTCCCTCACTACACACTTACAGCAAACATCTGGTGAGATGCCACAGTGGCACAAAGAATGGCTTAGAGAATCAAGAGAAACGTACACACCAGCTCTGTTTTCCCAGAGTCTTGAATATACCCGTGAATTCTGAAATTGCACATCAGGTTGGTACATGATGCTGGGAGGCACAATGTTCCTATTCTCCATGCTACCTTTGCCACCTTTGCCAAGTACAGTTTATCTGAGGAGAAAGCAAAGTTTATCCTTGATGTGCTGTCACATGGTCTCCTGAACTTTTCCAAGTAATTCTTGCATGAACACAAAGATCCTGTATCAGTAGTTGGGAAGTGCTTATAATTTTACTTTACTAGGTCTAGACTTTGTGGCAGTAATACTTTTCTTCAAACTTTCAATTACTGGCAAATTTTGTAGAAAAATCCAGGAACTCAGTCCTTACTAACACAAAAAACACCCTTTGTGATCACAAGGGGAATACAGCCCAGTGTAAAATAGACCTTGAAGCATATGAACTAAATCATCAACCCAACTCAAAGGCACTTCTGTTTTTGAGTTTTACACCAGTCGCCCTCCAAAACTCACATTAAGAATATTTTATGTTTTTTCCTCCTTGTTCAGAAACAGAAAACAAGCAACAAAAAACCCACACACAACACAGAAAAAAGAAGAAAAACAAGCCTGAATCAAACTCAACCCACACATTAAACTCTCCACCAACTTCCATCTTACTTAAGTTTCAAAAAGCAAAGGTTGTATTTTGCTGTATACTCTTACTTGATGTTGTTCAAATACTGACTTGTCAAAGTATGGTCAGAAAAATAGAAAGGACATCTGCTAAGAAAGAAATGGAGGAGTTTCACTGTAAGTGACTGAAAGGAGAAAAGCACAGTCTGTATACTACTTAGAGTGTAATATTTTTCCAGATAAAATAAAGCTGAAGCAATCCAATCTGGACTCTGCTTACTCAGCAATCAAACACCTCTGCTATTTTAAGTGCAATAGCTTTGAATTTGATTTAAATCTACCAACTTTTGACAAATTAGGGTTACTATTTAATCCATCAGATAATTAAGTACAGGGCAGCAAAGTTCCACCAGAACCTAACAGAACGTTTACAGATGTAAAAGCATTGTGACCTACCCCGAGCTCCCCAGGCCTGACTCCAGCGTGGATCTCCAGAGTTCACATTCACACAAACACACACATCAAAAACCTCCTGTCAGGGCGTTTCCTGTGTGCTAACAAGTTCCAGCTTCTCTCCTGTTGGAGCTAAATTTAACTAAGACCCAGTTTAANCCCCACCAAACCAAAATACCCTGCTAACAAACAGAAACAACGCAAAAAACCAACCCATACCACATACACAACTTCAGTGCAAAGCAGCAAACGTTTTACAGGCCCTTGGGTTTTACAGCTGTTAATTATCAAATACAAGCAGCCACCGCTACCCTCTCACCCTACACATTTCTGACGCTGTCCTTGGACACCAGCTCGCACCGGCTGAGGGGTGTGTGTGACAGCCCGGCACTGCCCAGGGCTGGCAGAGCTTCCAGCACAGCCACGGCTGCCTGGCCATCGAAAGAGCGCTGCCCCCAGCAGCAGCCCGCACCAAGCCAAAAAGGCTCCCTACAAAACCTTCCGGGTTTGCTGCAAATATGCTAATTCTTGAAGATTTAAATTACAGAGTCGTCTGAGCTAGACAGGGGCATATGCGGGTGGAAGGGTAAGAAACAATTCCGAGCGGAGGAAGCACAGCCTCCTGCCCACAGCACGGAGGTCCCATGTCCGCACCCCTCGGCTGCCTCCGGACCTGCCCAGAGCCACCATCGGGGCCGACCCTGCACCCCCCGAGCCCCCACACCGGGCAGGACACACACCACGGCCACGCTGCACCTTCACCCTGCACCTCCTCTGCCACACGGAATGCTTACACGGCTCCGACACAATGCACCTTTTCTTAAAAATATAAAGGCGTTAAATTTGAGTAACACTTGGATCGCTAATTATGGGGAAATTCTAATGCAGTGCAAAATGAGACTGTGAATAATTCTACTGTAGGCTGGGGAGTTTTCTTCTAACACCACCCCTTATTACAGAAATCTAAAACATGCAGGGAATCTGCATTTACTGATAATTCACACGGTCTAACTTTAAAGCATCGCTGTGAATTAAAGCGAGCTGATAAAAAACACCCAGAGAGATTCAAAATACAGATCGGTAGCTTTGTATACAGTTACAGTATTTAAGATCACTAGAGCTCCAAGTTGCATGCAGCTTTCCAATTTCATACACATCTAGATACATCTGAATTCCTCAAGGCTCACAGGAAGAACTAGACCTCAAGATCAGCCCAATTTCCAACATTATTCTGTCCATTTGGACTGCAGAAGCGCTTCACAACAAGCGCCTCACCGAGTCAGTCACCTCACAACACTGGAAAACTATAACCCCTGCACCAGCTGACACAGAGTATTTACACAAGAAGGTCAAATGGGCAATAATTCATTGACCACTGCCACCAACTTTCAACAGCATGAGGACCCCGAGAGCAGCTCTGGATTTGCGCGCAGACATCTGCATTTCTGCTCAGGGCTGCGCAGAGCTGCTGCCTTGGAACGGAGCCGTGTGTGCCCCCGGGTGAGGCGGGGACCGAACCCGCGGACAGGACACCACACCAGCCACACGCGGCTCACCTATCCCGCCAGCCGGCACAACTCCTGCCTTCCGACTGCCAGCCTGTGAGAAAGCAGCACTGCACACCGCGAAATTACGTGACACACCAAAGTGGTGACGGCACCACCTCAGGAAACCAACCCCCCAACCCAGCAACTGCTCCCAGTGGAGAAATAACTCTCCCAGGCACTGTATGTTACCTGGCCCTCTGCTTCCCGACCTATAAACATCCCTAAGGCACGGGAGCCACTCTGGACGTTACACAAGCAGGCCAAGCACTCAAGCAAAGACAGTGCAAAGTTGAATATTCTAGTACCAAATTACCCTTAGAGATTAAGTCTTTACCTTAGCAGGTCTCCCCTGGGAGAGTGGGGAAACAAAAACAGAATTCCTGAGAATTCTGGCAAGAGAAACTAGACTTTTAAAAGTTAGCCATTCCATGAACAGGAACTAGAATGCATGCACTTCAAAAACCAGGAGTGACAATGATGAAAAACAAGTCTATACAGTGATTTATCCCCTACAACACCACAGAAATGTGAAAGGCTACATTGGACAACCCTCTGAAGATTCATGAAGCTGAAAGACAGGGAACAGGAGCAAGAGAACATTTCAGCCATGAAAATAGACCAAAAGCACTCTGCTCGACTGACACACAAAACTGAGTGGCAGAAAACCTATGTTCCAGTTCAGACTCTCCTTCATCCCAGGGAGCAGGAAAGCAACACTGCAGGAGACACTGACAGGCACTGGAGAGCACAAATGCAGCATAGAGAGCATCTTAGGAGCTCTAACAGTTTTATACTCAGATAAATAATCTAGTCAGGTAAGCCTGCTGAAATAGCCTTACAGAACTTCCTAAGTACAAGGACTACTGAAGGATTAAATCAGTCATGCTAAACAATGAATTTTAAAAGGTAAGAAAGAGACAATAGAGGAAGCAGACATTAATATAAGGCCACGCAAGAGATATTCTGCCTTAGTGATCAACTGATCCCTCTATTTTCTTCCGTGCAGGACAAGATCAGAGAGTTTAAGGCTTCACCAAAACAAANTTTTAAACAAGGCACTTTTCAAACTAAAGGTAAACACAAAACCGAATGCAACGAGGATCCTGGGCTGTTCCAGCAACTGCTTCCGGTGTTACAATATTCCTTCAACGCTCAGAAGTCAGTTTTTCTAACAGTGGTGCTCCCTATACACAAATATATTGTTACAAAATTAAGACTTTACACATTTATTAGGCTATATACTGGGTTTTTTTCCACTGCCACAGCTTTGTGATAAATAAACTCTCCAACCTCCATGTCAAGTCTTGGGAGCTGAAAGCAAACCGAAAGGCACGAACTAACCCAGTTTTCTCAAATCTTACCTATACATAAACCCAAAGCTGACCTTTCTCTGTTTTTCTGAAAAACATGCAGATCTAGCTTCTGACAGAGCTTGAAATACCACTTTTTAGTCAAAACAGCATCACTACAGATAAACCTCAATTTCAAAACCATAAATTTCAATTTCCAGACATTTATGGATGTCATTACACAACCACTGATTTGCTGAATAATCTTCCATCTTCAAGGAAAGGTTTAATCTTGATGAGAGTAAGAAGTTCAGCTAAAGAAAAACAGAACACCTCTGCTAAGACTGCTTAGCTGCCTGCAGACACATACACTCAGATCACAAAGTTGCCATGGCATCAACTTCAGGACTGTGGTTACACACACAAAATGTCTTTTTCCTACAGACTCTTATGGGAAGCTGAGCAACTTTGGCCACGAACCAAATATGTTTTGGCTCTAAAGTAGACATAATTTATCCCCATTTGGGCATTCCAATGGTTAGCTACACTGAGAAAGCAAGGCAACGAGCACTTCAGAGCATCCATCTAAATGAAGCTCTAAATATACCATGCTAGCAGTGGCAAAGAGAAACTATTTCTGCTTTCCTTGCTCACTGCTATTACATAACAACATAATGCTGTTTATTCCAGCACTTAACCAGATCAGAACAAATATGAAAGGTTCGTTTTTGGCCACTGTATATCACATTATAGTAGAAGAAAATTTTCTAGGATCTAATGTATCGCATTTATTCCCCTTATTCCCTGACATTTTCAACTGTACAAGCATCAGGCTACTTTTAAAGCAATAGCTATCTAAAACACGAGGTAACACAGGACTTCTGCAGGTACTGAAACACTCTTAAGTGGCACGGATGAGTAAAACATTTAGCACAGTCCAACCCAGGGCGCCTCCTGCACGCTGTCTCGGCCGACACCAGGCACAGAGGCGCAGGGCACAGCTCCCACGTGCCCAGGGCCGGGGCAGAGCGGGGCAGGGACACTGCCCGAGCACACCGAGACACAGCCGAACCCCTCCGGGCCCCGAGCCTCACCTTCATGGGAGGATGTCTCCAGTCACATTCTACTTCTGAAAACAGTAATTCAGGACCCAGCTCACTATCCAGTAAGTACACATCACGAGGCTATGGCAAACAAGCGCTGAGAAATCAGAAAGCTTTAGAAAGCATGTTGTAAAATACACCATTACTATACAGTAACTCACGTGTTAAAGGCAAATCAAGTTACGATTTTATTCTTGAGATCGCCGCGAGCACACTGATGACCTGGAGGGCAGGCCCTTCAGTTCAGCCGCCGAAACCAGGTCGTCACCCACAGACACGCACATGTGCTGCCCGGGGCGTGCCCCTCCTCGAGTTTCCCACCCCCCCCCGCCGCCCGCCGAGGAACAGAGCCTTCTCCAAAGCAGCTACCGAGGGCAGGAACACCGCGCCGGTCCTAGGACCGTGACAGTGCGGGCCGGGCCGGCAGAAATCCCGGCCGAGCCGCCCGGCCCGGCCCGGCCCGGCCCCCGGCACGAAGTTCCAGCGGGGCAGGCAGCGGGGCAGGGAGGTCTCACCCGGCGGCGGGCCCGGCCCCTCGGCCTGGGCTCGGCGGCNAGCCCCGCAGCTCTGCTCGGGCACCCCCCCAGCCCCGCGCTGATCGCTGCTCAGAGCTCGCAAGCATGGCCCGGGGCTGGGGAGATCTGCCCGGAGCCTCGCACCGGGGACCATCCACTTCCAACAACGCGGTCGTTCCATCGAGAACCTGAAAGTAATCACACTGGAACTTATAAAATATGCACAAGGCAAAAGATGGGTGGATATAAATTATATAAGTACTATAAATAATACGACAGAAGATCTGGAACAGACTGCCCAGAGACGTTGCGAAGCATCCCTCCACAGGCAGTTGTATTCAAGAACCGTGTGGTTCTTGATAATCAAGATACTCCAGAATGATCTGGATGCAATGCTGTGACGTGCTCTGGGATGGCCCTGTTTGAGCAGGGAGGTGGGGCCATTCCAACGTGACCGATTCTGTGAAGGTCTCAGACTGAGCCAAACTATCTGCTGAACTGGGACACGTAAGGCACTTTGGCCAGCCAGATCAGAAACATCAGGTGTAGGAACAAGGAGTGTGACCCGCCCACAGCACAGAACGGGACCAACTGCATCCTGGAAAGCAGCACCTTTGGAAGGATTTGGGGCTGCCACCCCCAAAAAAGCCAGTGTGTTCTTTACCTGTGCAAACAAAGGATCAGCAACCAAGTGTTGAGGTGGCATTATCTCTGAATACAGCAGTGAGCACAGGTCCCAGTCTATCCATCCATCCATATTTTCCAAGATACTGAAAAATGAAAAAGTGCAGAAGAAAACTACAAAACTCTTCTGAAGGCTGAAGGTGATGACAGGCAGCAAGACCATTAAAATACTTAGTTCCTCAAAGAGACAGCTCATAAAGAGGCTTTTGATAAAAGGAGGTACTGGTATTTTACTGTTGGGCACTCAGGGTAATCCCAAGGAGCTGTACCAAAGTAGCCACCTCTGACTGGGGTTGTCACATGCAGACAACCATCTCCCATCAGTCAGGCATTAATGAGCCAGGTGCTTTTAAGTATGAATACACTGGTTTAGCAGTGGTGGTTTGCACAGCATCATTATGAGCACAAGCCAGCAATGCCAGCAGAAACATTAATCTGATGTGTTTGTCTCTCCCAGCCTCAAATTGTTTGCCTCTTCCACCCCGACTGTCCGATACTCCAGCTCTTCCCTACACACAGGCCAAAGCATTCAGCATTGCTACACACAATATCTACAGTTTCACACAATTAAATACAATAATGAATCCTCCTCATGCCCAAAAAGAAAAGTGTAGAGACAATCCCAAAACACACTTATAATAGTAAGGGTTTGCCATGCAAACTATGATTGATTTTCATATGTAATTCATAATGAAAAACTAAATCTGAATTTAACTGCAAAATAAGTATTACAGTGCCAGAGTACTACAAGAACATCATCTACACTATGGGGACATTTCACAGAGTGTCTTTGAATGTCTGTAAGGAGCATAAAAGCAAATCCGTGTGTGTTCACAAACAAATGACAGACACAAGCAGCACATTCTCTCAAGAACTTTGGCCATGACTGCCTTGTTTGGGAATCAGAGCAGAGGAACTGGAGACAAAGCCCTCAGGGCGACAACAGACGGGCAATTAGTGATCTTGCACTTCTTTCACTGCCACTTTCAGCAGCTCCACAGCTGAAGGCTGGTCCCCAAAAAAAAAAAAAAAAAGAGGTTGCTGAGTGTGCCTCAGCCAACAGCACAGTGTCTTTCCTCTAATGGGAGAATCCTGTTCATCACGTTCTCTTCCCTCCACTTTGCCAGTGTGATGAGGCATATATCTGGAAAGAAAGGAATTTTCTCTCTCCCAGAGGAAGTGTCTTAGTTCTGGCAGCCTTTTATGATTTTGTCTGTCTCTGAAATTTGAGACAAGAAACTGAGCTATGACTCCACTGTTGTGGGATCTCATCCTCAGGTCCATTGCTTGCACTCTCTTCCTCCAGATAGGAACCCAGAAGTCTAGAAACAGTATTTACAGTCGATTTGATTTAGGTCCTGCTGTTTCACAGGAAAGCTCAGAATCAAAGTATTTTTTTATCTACAGCTTCATTTTAGTGCTTCCCTTTTCTCTCAGTAGAAAAATGCTTTTGATACCAGCAACATAAAGGTTTTTGCTCCTATCAGTAGCTTCCTTTTGGGAAGAATGTAAGCCCACAGCTGTTCTTTAACTTTCTGCCCTCTGCTCCTTCTAATCATTTGTTCACGTTTTATCAATTCCTAACCACTGAAATTCTCCAGCTCTTCCTTTCTTCTCACAATGGTTCTGGCTGTGCTCAGTCTCACATTTATCATGCAAGCTTCAAGTAGCCTTTTTGTTTGGTTTGGGGTTTTTGGGGTTTTTTTTGGGTTTTATTGGTTTTGGTTTTTTGTTTTTTTTTAATAACAGACCACACAAATATAACGGCAGCAGTGTTCACTGTAATGGTGGAGACAGAGAAATTATAAATCAGACTGCTCCCTTTTTCGGCTCAGCTTCAGTGTTTATGTCAGTTCAGGTTTCTCCTCTTAACCTACTATTCCTATTCTTTGGTTTGGAGGGCTCCTTCAAAGAAGGGAATTTTGTACATTTTAGAGGCTTCATTTCATTTTAACTGCTTTATGCCATCAGATTCATTCTCATGCAAAAATAGAAAATTCTCAATTGACTGATTTTTAAGGCAGCAGAATCAACATCACCTCATATTCAAGACCTTTGTGACTGTCAGATTAGCCAGTGTCTAAGATGGTCTAAGTTCTGATACAGGTTTTTGGTCTGTTAAAGTACATTCATGTCTCTCCAGGCTGCAGTTCACTGACGGTTCAGCCTGTGACACCACCCACTAGGTATGCACACAGGCATTCATCTCAGCCTCTTTCCTCTATGGAGTTGGTCACACAGCTCCACAGAGCAAAATAGGAGTCAAGCTAGAGTTTCAATCAACACCGACATCATGGTACTTTAGGATCAGTCCATGCACCAGCTTAGGTCTGGCAGTTGCTGTCCACAGCAGATTCTGTGCATAACTTCAGTCATTTTGCTGATACCACATAAGAACTTACTGTACTTGCAGTGCTGAATCTCTGAAGAAACTTGTTTGTTAGCAGCTTCCAGAGGTGTAGATGCTACTTTGTAGAAGTGTTAATAGGATAAATAGGAAAACAAAAATAGACAACATCAACTAAAATATTCCAAATGCTGCTACATTACAATTGTTTCCATTTATTTGTGCTTCCCCATGCTCTTTTCTGTCTACTGTTTTCCTGCTCAGTTTCAGTTATTGTTCTTCCTGATACTTTGCTGCCACGCTGTCTACCTATTCCCAACTGTCTCCATTATGTTCTTTGTAAGAAATTACATGAAACCACCCTGGATATCAGGTCTGTCTTGCACCAGCATCCCCAGGATCCCAGCATTAGCACAGGCTGCTTCCCTGTCTGCTGCCAGGATACTCCTGGAAGGTGTAGGGAGGCAGGATGACAAATGAGCCTTATCACTGACCACAGGAACTGCTGTTATAAAATGAAGGGGGCAGGGACTTGTCCTGTGAATATGTATCTTACATCAGAATGATCTTCTGTTCAAGTATTACATTACAGTATTACACACAGCTTCATTATACAAAATCAGATGCTGCGTACAAAAGAAAGGAAAAGGGAAGCAGCATATCCTACCTCACTAGAGAACCTGGACTGACAATGAACACAAAAGGCTAAAGCAATTTTAAGTCAGAGGTAAAGTATTGCAAGAGTAGATATAAGTTACCCAGCAAGTTTTTTTATTTCATCAGTAGATAAGCATTATTTCCTTGTTTGACTTTTGCATAATTTTTTGGAGGTGTGTGGGAGATTTTGTCTTTTCTGTTGCTCCAGTGAGTCAGAGAAACAGCAAGAGATGGGGAATAAACTGTCTGGGATAGACAAGAAATGTTATTCAGTTCATGTGGGTGTAATGATCTATGACCAGAGGTATAGGCACTGCTCAAGAGACAGCCAATTGCATCCTGCAGCAGGACGAACATGCCTGGGACATGTCCCTTCAAATGTAGAGTTATGCCAGTAGTGTAGAGTCAGAGGAATGAAGAGAGAGTGAGCTGTAGGAGAAGCAGAATAGCTGAATAGTATATTGCAGCTCCCAATAATGCTGGCAGGTAGTTAAGATTCTACATGACACCAAAAGTAGCTCTTGTACTTTCAGAACGAGTAGAATTTGGATTCCAGTCTTGCTTCTATAGGTAATCTGCAGCATGGACATATCTCTGAACACCTAGGGAGACACTGACATTTGAAATATTGGTAACAGCTACTGATCAGAAAATTTCAATTCATCCTACATACTGTCTCACTTTCAGCCAGAGATCCAACACCGGGGAATTTTTTAAAGGAACATAACAGATAGTACATAAAAAATTACTCCTGGTTAGAGGACACAACAAGAAGCAATACAATTTAGTGAAAAATGTAGGATGGAAATTTTCATGCACTTCCTGTAGCTCCTGCTTGAAATCCAAGAAACCACAGGACAAATCCAGCAGATCAAAACACACCTCCTTGGCAGAAAACAGCTGTTAATTTGGAGGGCACCTAAGCTGGCAGAGCTGGAGTATGTTGTAGGTATACAGCAACCTCTTGTGGCAAATCCAGCATATAAAAAGTAATGAACAACCTTTGAAACGGCTTAAACTACTCTTGATATGAGTCAAAAACCTCTATAAAATTGTGTTAGCAAACAACTGGAGTTGGAGTCTCTATTAGCTGAAGACTCAGCAATACTCAGACTTCAGAGCTTTAATAGTCCTCCTCTTTGATTCAGTGTGAATTAAACATTGGTAGCCTGTCAAAAATGAAGTCTTGGACTGAAATTTCTGTTCATAAAATTATCTAGAAGCTTTTCATTTAAAGTAGAGCAAGAGTGATGTAATGATCAGGAGTAGAATCTGTGGCTATGTATGATAAGAACATGCTGTTATGTTGAATTGCTGTTCTCTGCACAGTTTTGCTGAATAAAGGGAAAACTAATGACTGGTTTCACCAGGGACATTAAAGTGCCCTTAATGTTTACAGGAGCTGAGTGAGACTGAGAACAGTTAGGAGTACATGCCTGGCCCAATAGTGTGTTCTGCAGAGTGCTGGCAGAGCAGCAACCCTTCAGCTGACAGTGGGGAGGACAAGAGGCAGTCAGACAGTGCAACCGGCCTGGAGGGGTAAATAAAAAAGGAATTCCAGGACACCTACCTCTTCAAAAGGATGTAACTCACTAGTTGTCCAAAAGCATGAAGTGCACATTCCTCCAGCCAGAAGACCATCTGCAAATGCCTGTCCTGTGCAGGCTGAGGAGGGGAGAGCAGTCAGAAGGTGCTGGAAGGGAACAGGAAGAATGGCAGCATGTGGAAACAGCGCCCTCAGCAACAGCGAGGCTTTCCAAACAAGTACATGCTTTCCTGGGAATCTGGTGTTGGAGTCGTGCATCACAGGAACAATCACAATATGAGTATCGTAGATGACACTCACTAGATCAATGAACTTTTTTTTTTTACATTGTGAAAATATACTCCTCTATTGCTGGAACTAAGGGAGAGCTCAGGAAACTACTGAGCTTATGTATGCACCACTTACCAGTACTTTGTGGGTTTGTATGCCAGGCAGAAGTTACTATGCTTGAAATGATTTCCAAATCTGTGCATACCACTTAAGAGAGGAACAGGTTGAACAAGTATGTCCTAAAAGGGAGAGAGGCTTTAAACACCAGCTAATATTTGTTTATTAAACTTAAGTCTCGTGCTATAGTTTTCTTTTATTGCAACTCCCCGGACTTGTCATGTGTAATTTCTTTGCCATTTCATCTGCTGCAGTTTCACACAAGAGTCAGAAATCACATCTTCTCAGTTCAGGTCTCAGTCTGTGCTCTGAGCAGCTGCTGCCTGACCAGTAAGAAGGTGCACACTCCCAAATTCCCAAGCAGCTCTGTCAAGCACCACCCAAACTATGAGTGCCAAGTGCTTAAGGGTAGTGTCTTCCTTGCCCCAGAGGAAACTTCTCCCTGCAGAGAAGTCCAACAAAACATATTTGTCTTGGGCCATCAAACAGCACATGTGACATTACCAGCCTGACCAAGACATTGAACCAATCCACATGCACTGAAATCTATATTCACAGCTTTCACTGTCCATTGGCTTCAGTCATTCCCATCTCTGTAAGATGTTTTGAGGGCTAAACTCCACTGCATATTACCCAACACTGTGTCCTCCAACATGGTGAAATCAATATCTGCACTTAAGCCAGTGTGCTCACCGTTCCTAAGTGCTCCCTATGCAGAATGGTCAGCCAGGCTACATGGGCAAACCCTCACTTCTCCAAGAGGAACAAGAGATGCAACTGGAATCATAGGGACACAATGGGGAGGTTTAAACTGTACTTATAAATAACTAGCACACAACCACAAGTGACTTAAGTAAATCAGAACACCCTCTGTGGTCTTCTCTGTCAGCATGAGGAACCAATCAATGGCTCTTATCTAACATGTGGCCTCAGTGGGAAAGAATCAAGGAGTGAGCTCACTGGTTGGTCCCAGAGGCACTTGGAGCAGCCCAAGGTAAGGACATTCTGTCTCTTAGCTGCACCCAAGCTCAGCTGTGGATGCAAGCAACAGCAGCAGCAATTGTGAGAGGTGAAGGAAGCACACTTACCCACTGAAATTTATGCAATAATCTGGGATAACACAATTGAATTTGAAAAGCAGTTCCAATCTTGGTGGTAGTCAGTTTTACCTATAATACCATCAACAGAACAGTCTCAGCACTAATCCATATAGGATGTCTTGGTGCCCATCATCCAGTCACTGTGCTAGGCCTGCATCATAACCCAACTCCAGCCCCAGAGCACAGAACACGGGCCCAAAAGCATGTGAAGGAATGGCAAACCACTGATATGAGCACATGCACACATGGGAACAAGGACTCACTTGTGACAGTAACACCAGAGCCCAGGACATTTGTCTGGGTATGGAGCAAAGCTCTGTCATTTTGAAATACATCCTGATCAAACTCCTGAACCTGTACTTGTATATACTGGAAAATAATGAGAACCTCTTGTGGGTTTATATTTGTAGATATCTTATTGTAGATACAGGTAATCACTCTAATGTTTGTTTTTGCAATTTCACCAAAAGTCAAAGGATGGGATTTCAATTATCTAGCTCCTGTCAAGTCATATCAGCTGTTGCAGTCTAATTATACGCTAATTCAAGATCTGCATCCCACTCCTGTTAGGATAAATCTCATCTTAGTCAGAAAATTATTACAGCATGATGATCTACAACAACTGTTGAAACAAGCTCAGAAAAATGGACAAAATACTGATTACTGTGGGAAAAACACATTGAGTGTTGGAACAGGTGAAGTGAGATGAACGCTGATAATGGGCCATTTTTCAGATGGCCACCTACCATCACCACAGGGATTTTCAGTAAGATGTTTTACCTTGTTGTTTTGCTAATACTAACCCTAATATGTTTGTCTTAATTTTAGCACCGTATATTCACATTTGAGAAGATATGAAGCAACTGACTTATGTATCATCCCTGTGATTCATTTCAGAAAAATACATGGTGGCTGCAAAGTGAGACTCCTCAGTTTGGAAGTAGGGAATTGAAGAATAACAGGAGCAAAGTTCCAAATAACAAGATAAAGAACAAAGCAGTTAAGCAATGGAAGCAACAGCTACAAGAACGTAGAAAACAGAAAACTGATGGCCTAGGTCCTTGAGAGGGGGAAAACAAAAAAGATCACATCCTTCTTACGTAGGAGGTTATATATCTGGGTTTGTCTGGTTCTGTGGTGAAAATTTACCCCAGCCATCACTTTGGTCATTAAGCCATCATTATAATAGTAAAAGCCACATCCCTAGCTCAGCCCCCCCCGCCCACCCAGCATGCACCATGACTACTTGGGACACTACACCTTGAAACTGAAATGAAGAAAGGAGAAGCCAACAGCAGCTTAAGCCATGGAGTGAAGATCTGCTGACAGCCTGAGACTGTAACCTATAGGTGTGCCTCTGTGCCAGCTCTGAGGATTCACAACAGCAGGACACTATCATCCTGTGGCCAAGACAGGACAGACTCTATCAACCCTGTTGTCAGTGTGAGCAGGACGTGGCTCAGAGACGCTGTCTGGTCTGGAATTTACGCTTGCTCTTCCTCCCCAATATTAAGCTTGACCCCTCCAGGACCCTGCTACTACCAGTCTGTGTTCAGCCTCATACCCCATTCTTCTAACCCTAACTCCACACTCAAATCATGGCTTTCTCTGCACCCTGGCTCCTCCCTGGTACCTGCCCTCCAATCCTAAGGGTTCAGCTCTGAGTCAGGTACTTCCTTCACTCACCTGCCCCAGCCCCAAACAGGTTCAAACAGGCTGTTTCCACTCAGTTCTTTCTGCTTGCTGGATGCCTGCAGAGGAGCTGGATTTCCTCACAGAAAGGAATGCAAGCAAGAAATATTTCTTTCCCCTGCATGGAAATCTTTCCTGGGACTTTATGAATTACTTACCATGCAGTAAGCCTAAGGCATGCATTCAGCATGGAACATCCCATGCCTTTCAGTCATGACCTGCTTTCTTAGAATCATGTTCGTTTCAGCTTTGCGATCATTAAATTAAAACAAACAAACAAAAAACCTAAACAGACAACAACAGGGCTGACAGTTTCCATTCCTTCAGTCAAAACTCACACAGTAAGTGAAGCTGTTAGACTTTCAGGCATTAAGCAATTACTACACACTAGTAACACCAGGTCAGACAGAAACCATGATATTGTAATAAATCCTGAGTACAGTAACTCTTCAAATGTTTTATTGTCAGTAACAGAAACACAGCAAGATACAAAGCACACAGTGTTTGAGCATTTCACTATGGCGTACTAAGTGCTGTATAGACTAGGAACTAACTTTTAAGCAAACATGAGTATTTTAATGAGTATCTTAACATTTCCGTGGCTGTTGAATAATGTAAATTCCTTTAGGCAGTATGAACTTCTCCAACGTAGGCTGTGGCTTTTGGTGAGCCACTTGTAATGCTGCTGTATGCATTTTGTGACCCATCTGTAACATTAAATGGGGGAGAAAAAAAGTTGTGATAGAATAGTTTTCCAGCTATTCTCTTCCTAAGTTTTTCATATAATTTAAATACAGTAGTAAAACCTAAATCCACAAAAATTCAAGTGATCAATACATAAAACTTAAGGTGACTCGGTACATTTAATTATACTTCTGTTTTCAAAGTGGTATTAGTCTGACCACCTTCAGTGACTTTTTAATTTTTTCCCTTCCCTTTTTAAGAAGTTCATAAAATGAGCTGCCAAGATAAGAAAAGCACTACAAATAATCAATATGCCAGAATTAACAGTGAGCTGATTCAAATTCTCATTTTTCCAGATTCAAAATCATCATCATTACAGTATCTAATTATCACTTTCTAAACCACTGAGGAAGCTTCATGTATGAGATTCTGGAAACCAGCAGAAGGAAATGGTAGGTCAGAAGAGAGGAGATGGGGACAAAGGGAAGAGAAACAGATCAGCTGAATCTGTTCTCCTTAAGTCTAAGCAAAAAAAAAAAAATCAAGATTTACATACTAAAGCTATAAACACATCTGTTGATGAAAGGCTTGTGTTGAAATGATGCAACTGATGTTTTATTGAGCTCAAGGGATAAGGAACTCTTTGGTACCTCAGAATCTCAAGACTGCAAGCAGATGACAACTGCCAGATCTTCAGATTACCGTGCAAATCAGAGAGCTGCCTGTGAAATGAGTCTGGCAAAGTGCAGGTGTGAGTCTGCACCACCAGCACATTGAGGAGGGCAAGCCATGTCCGTTTTGGCCATTTAGAGTCTCAACCACACAACCACTACAGAAACAGATTATCTCAACGACATTCAGTGGCAGATGACAAACCTGCAGCTTCCAGATGACAGCAGCTTAAAGAAAATTCACTTACTTTTTTAACTGCTTAACTTTACAGAGAACCCCTGACTTATTCTTCCAGACTTACTTTGCTCAGTGCTTCTGCTACCAAGACATCCATGTTCTGAGGTTTTGAGAAAGTGGCAATAGCACTGTAAAGCAGAAAAAAGAGTATTTCACATTTCCATCTCACAGAGACACTTGTCACTTTGATTTTCTAGACTTAATACAAAATATTTTGTGATAGAAATTTAGCTCTTGGAGCTAAATCCTTTAATCACATTAAAGACTATATAATATCAAAAAAGGCATGCTATTTCAAAATAGAACAATACAAAATCTGTGTTACAGGCTGTTTTATTCAAAAATCTGTACACAAAGTATTCTCAAATATCTCAAAAAGGATTTTTTTGTACACTGTGGAGTAGCTCCACAGAAACTGAGCACTGACATTCCAAACTACAAAATCTAACTTTGTAATTTTCTTGATTCCAACCCAGACCTATGGGGGGGAAAAAAAAAAAAAAATCACTCTTTGCTTTTAGGGAGTGTTTACTTTCTCAGCAGCTATTTATCAAGGAAGAACTTTTTTTCACAAGATTATTCCATTAACTTATCCATATTTCAATGAAGACCACCATGTTACCATTATTTCACAAATAAACAATCTGTGGATATGAAACAATTTAGTTCAACAACAGAAAACACTTTGAATTGCACATTCTTCTAATAATACTATTATATCCCCTGACACCTTTGTAGCTTAAAATGGGGAAGAGAAAAATAATTATGAAAACTAGATACTATAAATGTGACTCTTGAAAAAGCAGAGACTGCTTCAGTTAAGTTCATGATTCTGTGAATCAGGCAAGACATTTCCTCCTGATATTACAATTCAGCAATAAACACTGACAAATGCAAATTACTCATAAGTTCTGTTTATGCCAGGTGACTAGGATTATGGAAAAGACAGCAGCAAAATTACACCCAGGAAATAAGTGCAAATAAAAAGCTGTTAGTTCCAGAAAAAACCCACAATCAATCAAAACTTCAGAAACACCACAAGACATGCAAATTTTACCCACATATCCCTACACTGGTCAACTTAACTTTTTGTTAAGTGATTTTTCAGAAAAGTGGATGTATTTTAGAAAAATGTTCAGCCTTTGTTTGAAAAAGCAGTAAGAAAACACTTGTTTTCATGATAACATCAACCTGTCACTGCTACTTTATTCAAAAGTAGAAGCATGCCTTCATTTTTGAAGCAAAATAGCTTAATTAACCTTCTGAAGCACCAGAGAAAGCCAAATTACATTTCAGATTGAAATAGGGAGTGCAGCCCATACAGAAAGCAACACTCTTTGTTAGGGGTGGGCAACGTGGGTTTAATTTCCTTCAAAATGTGGACTGCCTAAAATTATGATTTCACTGGAAACTGCTTGACCATTTCTTTATTAGGCATAGGTAGGGAACACTTTGTTTTAATTTCTGTTCCATAACACATGACAACAGAGATGAGATTCAGCCTTTGCCCTTCATTGCAAGGCATTGTCCTTGGGCTTTGAAGTTTTTCAGTTGGGTGTTTTGTTTTTGGGTTTTTTAAAGTTGATAAATTATTCAAAAGTTGATTTTATTTTGCACAAGTTAATTGAAGAATTAAACTCTCAGAGAGTACGAGTTTTCTTTGTTTTAAAAGCCCATCAACTAGGAACTTTAACTGTGGGGCAGGAGGGGACAGGCCCTGCAGTGCAGTACCTTGACTTTTCTTTTCCTGGATGTTTAACATTTTTTTCAACAGGTCCGTTTTCTTGCTTTTTAGACACTCTCATACCTCCAGCTTTAACTGCAAGAAAAAAGTACAATTTCAGTAAAAATATCTGCAGAATTACATACTACATTACATACACTTAGACAACAAAAGAATACTTTATGGCCCAGATAACTGTTAACCAGGAATCATCTTACAATATGTAGCTTCATGCTTCACTTCTAAACATGCACACACAGGAGCAGCCAAAGAGATTCAGCAAAGACCAGAATTCGGTGTCATGGCAGACTCAAATCAACTTCCAGATATCATCATCAAGAAATTACAGGGGTTTCAGTCACCGCTATCTATATTCAATCTTAACACCTTACTGTGTTATATGCATTCTTCCCCCAAAACTGCTACACCTGATATTTGTATTTTAAATATAAAAAACAAAACCAACATCTAAACACTTTAAGGTTTTTGAACAATGTCACTAACAGCAATGAAGACTTCATGATTAAGTCAAGGTACTCTAGTATAAATAATGCAGATAAGAACCAGTTGCATACTACTTGTATTCCAACATGTTTAATTATATTTTATTAAGATATCTGCCAATCACAAAACCAATTAGCACTAATTAAGCTACAGGACACCTAGCAGTAACAATTTAAGTTCTGAGGCATGTGTGAAAATTCAAATCTGACCAAAGTTATCTCAAATATTCTCAAGAAAGAAACAGTTTCTCCCTCTTCAGGAGGACATTTTAAGTTCTGGGATGCATAACAAAGCTGTTTTGTAATTTGTTTTTCAAAGCAATGAAGAGCTATGTCAAAGTTTTACTACGATTTTTGGATATTTGTAAGTACCTTGTTAGCCATGTAACCTAACAGTTAAGAGCCAAAATCTTTACTAATTTCCATATTTAAACTATCATGTATTTTTAAAGTAAAAAAAGAAAGAAGGAACATTCCCCTTTATGCCTCCTACAAAAAACCCAAAAAACAATCAAACAAAAAAAAACCAAAAACACAAAACCCAGAAACTCCACAACACAAAACCAACCCCAACAGCCCAGAATAAATAAATAAACCCAAGTGACAACAAGGGCCATGAGCTCAGCCGATCAGAATAAAGGTGCCCACCTGAACTGCCCCACTCACTACATGCATGGTTCAAATCACTTATTCCTGCCACCCCTCTGCCCGAGCTGGTCCCCACTGAGTCACAGATACGCCTCACCAAGACTCACTCGCAGGATTACAAGCTGCAGTTCAGTGCCATGGGTATTTGGGAAGGCCAGAACTGGCCCCAGGTCACCCACTGCAGTGTGTGACGGCCCTTCCACATACAGCCCTGCCACACACCCAGCAAAGGGCTACAGACAATTGAACTGCTGCTGAAAAAAATACTTATGCTGTAAATTATTGTAAAAGTAGGCTAAAAAAACCCCAAACAAAGAAATACTTTCAGGGAAACAAAACACATCTCAGGGGTACAGTGGGACACACCAGTCGGGCCTGTGCCCTTCAGACAGTGACTGCTCCTAATGCAGCAGGTGGAAGCACAGCTGGCTCGGCGTGTGTGGTGACTGTCCCTCAGCTCCGGGAGCTGAGCCCGCAGCAGCCCTGCCGGTGCCCGGGACAGGCGGGACACAGCCCACACACGCATTTACGGGCTCCTCAAAGCACTCTCAGTCTCCAACAGCCTCACACGCCTCGCGGAGAGCGGTGCACAGGCGGCTCTGTACTCGGAGGCTCCTCAGAGCGGGGTAAGGAAGTTTGTCGCGGTGAGACAGGCGGCGAGGAATAGGGCTGGAGCAATGAAGGGGTATTTCACCACACACGGACACCCGTTTCTGTCCCCATCGCCGGGTAACGCGTTTCCGTTCCCGAGGGCCGCGGCCCCGCTCCCGCACACCGACCGTGACGGGGCGGCTGCGGGACCCGCTGCGGCCAACGGAGCCTCAGCCAGCTCCGCTCCCACACGGGGGAGCCGCGTCTGGCCGGGACAGATCGGCGGAGAGCCCCTCACAGCGACAGTGACAGCGGCCGCGGCCTCGGCCCCGGCCCCGGCCCCGGCCCCTATCCCTATCCCTATCCCTACCCATACCCATACCCATACCCATACCCATACCCCTACCTGCGGGAGCACCTGGCGGGACACGCCTCCTCCGCGCCATGGAGGGGCCGGGAGCGCCGGGGAGCGACCCGAGCGGGGCCGGGAAAGGAGGGAGCGGAGGGGAGCGACCCGAGCGGGACCGGGAGCGCCGAGAACTGCACACCGGAGTGGGAGGCAGCGACTTCTGCGGCTCGGGGTGGGTGGGGCGAGGAGCGGCGGCTCGGGGAGGTGAGGAGTGTGAGGGGCGCGGGGAGTGGCAGAGGAGTGTGAGGAACGATGAGGAGAGCGAGGAGAGTGAGGAGCGGTGAGGGAAGCGAGGGGTGTGAGGGGCGTGAGGGGAGGTGAGGGCAGTGAGGGACGGTGACGGGAGTGGGGACAGTGAGGGGAGTGCGGGGTAGTGAAGGCAGTGTGGGACGATGAGGGCAGTGAGGGACAGTGAGGGGCGATGAGAACAGTGAGGGGCGATGGGGAAAGCGAAGAGAGTGAGGGACGATGAGGGCGGTGAGGGGCAGTGAGGGACGGTGAGGGACGATGGGGACAGTGAGGGCCATGGGTTCTGAGGGCGCCTGAGCCGCCGTGAGGGGAGTGAAGGGGAGGCGAAGGGTGAGAGGCGGTGACTTTGAAGATTGTTGTTGTAGATTCAAAAGTCTTAATTCAATGAGGTAAATCTTACCCTCTTCAGTCATTAGTATCTACTTGAGACAGAAGTGGAAAATTGGCACTCACATGCCCTCGTTGACAAAAACAGTGACTTTAACGAACACTGACGTTTTATACAACAAACTCAGTTAAAAAGTATTTTTTTTCTCAGTTAAAAATTATTTTTTTACTATCCATTTTAAAGCCCTGACATACTGTCATAAGCAGTTTGAGTCTTCTGGTCATTACATACTAACACAAGACCTTGTTTTTTCTACATCATAAAGTTATAAAAATGATTCTCCTTTCCTTTTTTTTCTGAAGAATCTGCTGAGAACTTGAAAACATTAAAAATAACTCACAATACTTCCTATTTCTACTTTTTTTTTTTAATTTCACTATGCTATTTCTGTGTTATGTTATGATTTTACCATCTTCTATTACTAATGCATTACTGTCTACACTGAAAGATTTTTATCTTGTTGATCCTGCTGCCTACACCTTACTGAAATTGTATTTTTGGCTAAGTAAAAATAACTTACATATCAATCACTTATCGTGTCGTAGATACAGGAAGGAAACTGTGTGAGCAAGAAGGATGCAAGTGCCAAGGACGGAGGGCAAACAAAGCTGCTGGGCAAAGCCACATTAGCATTATGAAGAGTAGTCTGTCATCCTCAGTAGGCTTTCCAAATCCTGTGGAGTACAAAGGCTGAACTTTGTCAGTTGAGCAAGACATTTGAAAGATCCAATTGATTTTTATATAAAATTCCTTATTAATTTAAGAAACTTTGCTTGCATTTGAGTGTACAAAACTGACTTAAGTACTTATTATTGCCCTGGGTGCTTAAAGAAGAAACTCAGTCCATAGGTAATGAGACTAAAGTGCACAGTGAATACTCACCAGCTCTTATTAATGTAGGAGAAACAACCCCTTTGAATCAGAGACAGTTTCAAAACACTCTCAATGTTGCAAAAAATACCATTATGGGTAACTTCTGTTGGCTTGGATTTTTAGAGCAGAAAAAAGGGAAAGGCCATCCAGTCTGAAACAGATCTATCTGATATTTAATTTTGTATTTATGAGGCTGAAAATAGCTTTGGAATGTAATAATTTCCTCCCTAGAAAAGCAACCTACTTTGCAAATATTAAAGTCAATAGTGCTGCATGTCTCTGACCATAAGCATTTAGCCTGAAGTGACAATGGCAGTTTTGATCAGGGAAATTCTTTCAGATAAAATGACCTGCAGGAGAGATAACAAAAGAAGCCTATTCTGACATAGCTGGTCAGTGGTAAGGATTTTCATATTCATGTTACTCTGCCTCAGCAGGGAAATACTGATTTTCAGTTTATTTACCTGAGCTGTTTGAACTGGAGGGGTGAAATTTCATTGCTTACCACACAAGGCAGTCGTAATATGGCTTTGGTGTACTGCCTAAAGCATTAGTAATGACAAGGTATAGTTCCATTGTACATCTGTTCCAGGAATTCTTGGGAAAAGCATGGGAACTTGGTTTAAACAAGAAATCATAAGTTCATGTTGTGGCTTTCTTACATTATTAAATACAATTTACCTTCTTTTTTTTAAATTTATTATTATTTTACTTCCACCCTCTTGACTTCAATACCTCTGACACTGGTTAATGTCTTTAAACTAGAAGCTGTTGTGAAGGGAAACCATATCTACATGGTACTTGCTGGAGCACCTTGTTCTTGATAGACAACCCTCAGCCCTACCCCAGCAATGCCACAGCACCAGATGAGATTTGTAAACCCAATTTTATGTAATGCTTTTGCTTGTTTAGATTTTTTTTTTTTCTGTTAGAAATTATTAGATGGGTTTGTCTGGGTGAGAAGAATGAGTGAGAGAATCATCCTTCCGTGACCATGGGATAATGCAGTTGAAATCTTTTGGTTTTTCTGCCATCCTCAGTCCCATTTCCTGGTTACATACACATCAGACTTCAGACATGTTCAACTGATGCTGGGGATAGATCTCTTTTAATGGTAGTAGTCTGTGAACAACTGAATTAAGAATGGAATTGATATTGTAATGTTCTATGTATTTTCAGACTGTGTTTTCTTACACTGAGGCAGAGTAGGAAAGCCTTGGGGCAGACACAGGATTTTAACTGTGATAAAGAGACAATAGTCAATGAAGATTTTTCCTGAGTGGTGCTCTGGAACTGTTCATCTTTCCTCACGATTCCTCCTTTAGAATGTACATTCTACAGGCAGGTTATTACCTGATTGCAAAGTTTGAGAAGTCACCTGGCAGGATCAAGAATCAGCATGTTCTCAAGCAGACTGACTGGTCTAATCTGGCTAACAGCTATTAGCATAATTATACACCAGGCACAGTCCACATCTAAACCAAGCACTTAGCATGAAGACATGGAATGCTTTCCTCCTGTGTCATGTTTTAATTCAGATCTCTGTTGTTAAAATCTATTGCTCATGACTCTGCAGTATTTTTCCTTTTCCATCTTATCTCCAGTATTGTTGTCAAATGTCAGAATTACTAGATTGTGGCTACTGATATAACCTGATAATGATTTTACATCTGGTAACTGAGTGGTGAAATAGTACTGCTGTTTTCTTAAGCTCAGTGACAGACACACAATAACTTTTTCAGTTGAGTTCATAGAGCTGATTTTAGATGCTGCAGAAGCCTGACAAAAATTCTGGCACAGGTATATGGCTTCTTTTTATTTTCTGGTGTGGTTATATGGCTTATTTTTTATTAATACATGCTTTAATTCCTTCACCCTGGAGTTTATTTTCTATTTACGGTAGTTCAGCACAAAATTAATACAATTAGAGAGAACGTTATTGTTAAGTGTCTCGGGCATGAAGACCAATTAGTGAAGGCAGCCATATTTTCAGTGGGTTTTGCATTGTTGTAATTGTTCACTAGTGCTTATATTATGCATCTGACAAAATCTGTAAAACTTACCTGTTTCTTGTAGGAAACCTAAAAAGTTCTAGAGCTGGTTCTGATCTGGATGCCAGTTGTTTCAGAGACTATTTGAGAGAAAAAAGGTGCCCAGGCACTGTATGATGGTGCTGAAAGGTGAAGGATAATATCATTAAGGAGAATAACTTTACTGGCTAATTTTAGTTATAGAATCAATTTTTTTTTTACAGATGGACTAAAAAGATACATCTTTGTCATCATGTGTTTTATCCACCTAAGTGTCCCTGTTTAAAAAAAGTATTAGTGGGTATTGGAATTAAATTGCAACTGAACTGTTTGGAAACATTGCATATCATAACAGCAGCACTTGTTTCCTCAAAGGTTAAATGTGAGAATTCACTACATTTTGTTCCTGTTGATTATGGGTTTGGACTTTCGCTCTCGAAAGAGTCAAATGGTGGGAAGCAAAGGAAAGAAAAATCCTTTTTGGTATCTTGCAGTTTGTACATACCATGTGCTATTGCACTTCTTGGGCCTGGACAGCTCCAATCATGTGTCATTTGTTGGTGTTTCTTCTCTTGCTGTCTTGTGAGGTTGGGTTTGGCCATGAAGGTTTTCTTTCCCTCAGCAATTCCCCCCATTCCCTGGGCCTGCTCTGGTGCTGTCACACCACAGCTGGATGTTGCCACTGGAGCATTGTGCCCCTCTGTATGTGTCTGGCATTAGTATTCTGGGATGTATCCTAGATCTTTGTGCCACTCTGAGCTTACATGGGGCAGTGTCTAAGGCAGTGCCAAGCTGCAACACTTGTGTTCTGCTGCAGTTCCACTGTGGGCAGAGCTGCTGAGTGACCTCAGGATGCAGCTGAGCAGACCAGGCACGGGTGGTTAAACACGGGACATGCAGCACCCGATTCTCATCAAGAGAACTAACAGAAGTCAAAAAATCTCATGAATGTTGTCCTGAAACAAAATCTCTCATCTGTGCTCTTATGTAGACTCCTTGTCTGTAACTGGAGCAGTTCACTAGAATTGCAGGGCAGACTGTTACAAACATTCTGGCATGACCTACAGGGCCGGCCTTGTTCATGAGGGACACTTCTCATTCAGGCAGCAGTAATGACTTCTGAGCCTATTTAAATAATAACCCTTGTTCACTTAGGATTCACCTCCTTTTAAGGCACACTGTATTCAGGTTTTTTACAGGACAGTAAGCCATGGACATGTTACTTTCCCTCATTCTCTGGCATTTAGTGAGAAGTGTTTTCCTGAGGTCAGTGCTCCTCTCAGCTGTCCCCTGAGGGAGTCACTCACATGAGAGGACACGTCCCCAAATGCTGGGGAGTCTCACCATACATACCCAGCTCTCTGCTCTCACTGTGCTGTCCACCCCTGCCTCTCCTCTCAGTCAGGCACTGAAGCAGCCCAGCCCCTGGAGGGAAAGGGAATCTGCCATGTCACTCAAACCTGCAACCTTCTGCTCACCTGCCCTCGTCATCATGAGACTTGGTCCCATCAGGATACTGGGAACGTCAGAAACCCAAGGGAAGTGCAATGATGGGGAGCAGTAATGGTGGTTACAGACAGCATGGAGGTAACAGACCGTACAGCACGAGGACAGTTTGTGATTTAGTACTTAAATAATCAAACATTTTTATTGAAAAGAAACCCAAGCAAGAACGTAGTCAAAATGGAAACTGTAATTTCTATGACAGCAAGGTGACCTTCATTTTCTTACAGAGAGGAAGGAGGGGAGTAGAGGAGTGATGGAAGGGAAACAAGCTTCAGTTTGGAAATATCTTGGATTGCCCATATCAAAAATGAAAACATGAGTCTGAGAAATCCTGGTAGGAAGGTGCAGGATTTAGCACTTTGGGCTGCCAGCCTGACACATTCAGGACATTACCACTGGAGAGAGCTGGGAAAATGGCCCAAATGTTTTGATATATTTAACCTGGTTAAAAACATAATTAGAATTCACGTTTATGGTATTTGTTTCTGAGTATCACACACAGAAAATAAGAACAAAAATGAACAGGGAACAGCTTTCCATGGATGAGACTTCCATATTTATTGTTATTCCATGTGCATAGAAAATGGCAGTGAAGTTCCGTATGAAATAGGCAGGGAATGGGAGAGGTGTGGATATACTGGACCAGACTTTGTGCTTCAAAATTACACTATTCATTTTTTAAAGTTGGGCTTTTTTCTTCTTAAAATTCATAACATTTTCTTGGATTTCTTTTTGTGCATTATGTTTCAAATTCCTTTTCCAATGACACACTGCATTACAAACGGATGGCACTTGAGACCGAGGTGGCATTTCCATATTTACACGCACGCAGAAATGTACACAATGCAGTAGCATACAATCCTGACATTTAGTAAGAGCAAGAAAACAGGGGCAGCCAGTGGATTTTTTCTGTACAAACTATCAGACCAAGACTTTTATTCACATAAAAAAAAAATCAGCTTTAATTTGCTCTGACCTACACACTTTCCAAATTCATTGTACTCAATTCTCAAACCTTTCATCACATCGCCCACACCCTCACCAGACTACAGGAGCTACAAGTAATGATACCTAACACCTAAACAGAGCAAAACCATCCCTGCCAGCTTTTCCTCCTGACAATTCCTCACTCAAAAAAAAAAAAAATCTTCCTTGTTCCTTCTTGTCTTTGACTTTCACACTTCATATCCAAAACTATATGGGCCATTCCAGTCCTTCTCAAGCCAGACAAGAACCATGCTGGGTTTTCCTCTCTGGTGCTACACCCAGGAGTCAGGGGAGCCTGGGTACTGTTCTGCTCGGTAAGAAGAGCGTCTGGTGGAATAAAAGTCTACGTAATTGGTGGTTGATTTCAGTCCATACTGTGTTGTGTAATCTGAAGTAGCAGGAAAGTGAACTCGGTCATCAAAGTAGGGGTCCTCGTAGCTGTGTGGGGACTGCAGGTACAACCGGTAGGCATCATAGTTTTTCCTGGTGGTATCTTCTTGGCTGTAGTATAATTGCTGATGCTGCTGGAAAAATTACAGAAAAATAAGCTTTCAAAATATAATTAACAGAGAAAATACTTGTTTCTCAAACTCACACAGGTAAAGTGCAGTTACCAGAGACAGTAACACAGGTTTCAAACCTCCATGAAAAGTACCCAAGGAAATGGTACATTTCCCTGAGCCTGCTGCATATCTCCTCCTACATCAGTGGGAAGGAAGCAACTCTCCAAAAGTGCACAACTTCAGAGCACAAGTATAGGAAGTACAGTTTGTGACCATACCTACCAAACCCAGCCAAAGCCCAAACCAAAGCAGAGGCAGGCACCAGCAGCTCAGCCAGTGCCCCCTCACGGCTCTGCGCTCACCTGCAGCCGTCGGTTCTGTTCTCTTGCCGGGGAGGAATATGAACTGATGTAAATTGGGGAAGCTTTGCTGGAACCTGGGAGAAAACAGTTTAAGGCGTAAACTTCGGTCTTTATTCTTCCACCTCTAAGCTTATTGCATTGTATTTTGCCTATTATGTAGCTTCCAAACCATTAAATTTGCAGATTTTAGCAGTGACTAATGATATAATGTAATAACAGAATAAAGGTGTTGTCCCTCAGCAGCAGTTACAGTGAAGCCAAGAGGCTTTTTTGTGTTGCTGTTTTTGTTTTACAGATACATAATCTTTTAAACAAGGAATTTCCTTCTCTTTAGTGACTGTCATCTATGTCACATAGTAAGCAGGAAAAGAGATCAGAGAAAAGATGTTTTGTTATAATTTAGTAATATAACATACAACTGCACATTAAAATTTATATCATCATCATATAATGTGAATAATAAAACAATTTTCTGTAATAGTTTTTTTAATAAAAATAAAAATTCCAGCCACCTCTCACATCCCAGAACACAAAGGGGTCTCCTCTGGTCCCAGGGCAGTTTTAAGAGACCAACAGAGCCAGGTGACACCCTGCCCTGTACCACAGCAGGGAATACAACCAACGGAAATGGGAAGCAACGGTCGGTATGACCAGCCTGCTACTGGAACTGTCCGTGTGTGCCTCTGAACTCCTCCCAGAAGGAACCTTTCCCCAGTGCAGCTCCCAGCTGGTCCCTTACCAGTGTAGATGTCTTTATGTGCCATGACATCACCCTGGCTGCTGTAATACTGCATAGAAGGGTGCGTCCTGTCGTACTCGGGCCGAGGCTCTCTGATCCCCAGCAGGGCTGGGGATGAGGACGTGCTGCCAACTGGTGGGAAGAGAGAGGTTCTCAGAACAGATAACAAAAGCCTTTCACACACCTAACTTTCCCCACCCCTTCCTGCCCCGAGGGTTCACAACTGGCAGGTGGGTAAGGACAGAACAGTCAGAGCTGTTTGTTGTGAACCACCCTGGTGGCAGCTTCCACTGCCTCCCTTGGGCCTGGTCATACTCTGGAGCAGAAAAGCAACACTGCCTATTAAGACACATTTACTAAGATGTCTTTGAAGTACAACACCCTCCGAATATTACATTAGAGCTGCTCATCTACTTCCTACTTGCCATTAAAAGAACTGAAGTAACACAGTTGTTCTGCTGGTGTATCCTGGGAGAGAAAGTGCCTCAGTACGAATGTCACAGTCAGTATCGGAATCTCCTTTTACACTTGGGTAGAGTCTAGTCAGTTCCCCGAGCCTATGCCATACTTGTTTCCTTGGTGGTTGAGAGGAACTCTGGCATCAAAAACACTGCAGTTGACTTCTTGGAGGAAAATAAATCCCTCGTGGAGTCCTTGTTTTTCAAGTCAACCATGTCATGCAGGAATGTTGTGAGGGTTGTTACTTTTAGGTAAAGAAGTACTTAAACAAGAGTATTGTAGGAACTGGTCACTGATTTTAGCAGGCATGGTAGGTAGGTTTTTCTTTGTATTAACAGAGATCTGCTCTAGAGGGTCTTTAGAAGAGTAAACTGGGTAAGATAAAATGCCAAATGCAAGACAAAATGGAAAACTTCAGGTAGGTTATGTACTAGCCCTCAAGAAGACATAAATCCTAGCACTGAAGACATTAAGGGAACAAAGGGGAGAAATAAATGAGTCAGAAAAGTAACATTTTTGTATTTGATTGCTCATCCTAATAGGACAGGACATAGTTGGGAATGACAATGGGCTCCTCGCTGTGAGTGCTTTGATGTTTCTGCTGTTGGGTACCCATGTCCACAGTGCCCACACAGCGTGGGAGGAGCAGCTCTGGGCAGGTACCAACGTCCAGCTGTGCACACTGAGGATCTCACTGTGCAGGAACAGCCCAGGAGCACCCAAAGCACATGAAGTACTTGTCTCAAGCACCAAGGGGAGACAGCCTGACCTCCATGTTTTAGATGGAATTAGTAGCAATCAGAGTGGGTCTTTGAGTTAAAACATGGATAGCAGGTCTCCATCACCCTCCCTGACTGACCTGACTGCATGACAGGTGACATCTGCTGATTGCCTGTGGATAGAGAAGGGTGGGATTTGAATCTCTCTCGCTCCAGTGTTGATACTGGTGTAATAAAGTGACTTTGATTCCATCCATCCTGTGGAGTGGCAAAAAGAAAAAAAAAAAAAAAACATCAGAATAAATCACAAGCTATAAATAAATTAAGAGGTTTTGTGGCACCATTTTCTGTAATTTACCTTTTTGTAAAAGCTCCGGAGGTCTCGGTACTGCCACAATGTGTTCAGGACCTGGGCTGCTGCCTTGACAACCTTCAGTGAGGACCTGGGCAAGGGAAGAATACTGCAGTGTTAGAAAGCCACTGAATTCCACTGCAGAAGAACAGCGTTTCTGAGCTACCTAACAGCCCGACCCTGCACCACCAGTGTGAGTATGGCCGAGCCAGATCAACCCAACAGCCACTGTCCTCTCCAATCTGGAGAACACCCTCATAGTGAGTCTGTGTTCTCAGTTCTGTGCTTCACCACTGGAAACTTTGGTTGGGGAAACACTTTTTCACTCTCAAGAGCAAGACAAGGAAAGTTGCACCAGCTATTATTACAAATAAAACCACGGTATCTTTCAATAGAGAAATGGAGTAAGCGGGGAACGGTATTGCAGTAGCGACTGGACATTAAATGCCACAGCGTGGACATCTGTGGTAAACATAGGCCTTTTTCTGTCACTGTGGATTCATCCAAATACAGTTTTTGAAAGAAAACTGAAAAAAATGCAGTTGATAAAGTTATTCAATGAGTAGACACTAAATATGCTCACAAGATTTTAAATTTGTTTAGTGTGTTTCACTGCCTCATAAATATAAGTGCAGATGCAACTTCACACATTGTCTCCACAGAGCAAAGAAGTCACAGAATGGATCACTGCATCCACACCTGCAGCTGGAATGAGCCTGTGTCCTTTGGACACAGAAAGTGATATAAACTGTGGATACTCAACACACAGCCCAGCTCCTTGTGAAACAGACTGTGCTAAAAACCTGCTGTGGTTAATTCACACTGACCTCTGAGAAGAGATCCCTTCCTCTGATCCAATCTGGGAACAGCATGCAGGGCTGACTGTACCACCAGTGTCCCACTATCCATGGGAAGATCAGTGACAGCCTGGTCTGTGCAGGAACAGACTGAGATGGTTTGTGTCAGCCCTGCTGTGAAGGAGCACAGTGACACTGAGCACATCCCACAGCCACGGGGTCCTGGGGCCTCCTGCTGCCCCACCACACGCTCCTGTTCCTGGGCTGTCCCGCTCTCAAAGGTTTCACTCCCTCTACACAACCACAGGGCTGGCACACTGGGCAGGGCTGGCCCCCCTCAGGCAGCACTGGGGGGATCCCCCTGGGAAATGCTGCTCCAGGGGGATCCCCCTGGCTATATTCTCCTTCCACTGAACCAAAGGGTTGCCCCAGGTACAATGAACAGCTGCTGGAAACATCCTGACAAAGGTGCCCACACCGTCTGATTTGGAGAAGCTTCAAGTGTTCTTTAATTTTGTATGTATTTAGAGAGGGGACAGTTTAATTCATTCACCCTGAAGAGGCCCCATGACCATGGTTACCGTGGGCAGCTGTAGAAGCCTCCAGAAGCTTTGGATGGAGAATACCCTGCAGAGCACAGTGGTCCTGGCTGCCCCCTCCCTCCCAGAGTCATTCCAGCTGTCAGCTCCTCAGACCCAGACTGCAAAAGCAGATCTTTTTTTCACTCAAAAAACCACTTCCCACATTCTTAAGCATTTTAAATGGAAACAGAAGCAGTTCAGGCACGAGCTTTGCTGCTACTTGCCTGTCCCCTCTCCCCCTGGTGATGTTGACCAGCTTCTCGATGCCGCCGGTGTCGGCGAGGGCCTTGGCGTTCTCCATGTTCTTGCTGGTGACCTCGTGCAGGGCGCAGCAGATCGCGGCCACCGTCTCGTCCGACAGCACGCCCGGCCCGTTCCCCCCCGGCAGCCGATTCACCAGGTCCCGCATCGCGTATTTCCCTGCAACACCCCCACAGAACCACCTCAGACCCACACTGGAAATGCCAGGGTTTGGCACAAAACAGCAGCTGAAGGCAGTGAGAAGCAGCAGGGGATCAAAACCTGTCAAGAATTGACATTTTACGCAGCCAAGAGAGACCAGAGATCATTTCTTGAATTTTTTTTCTTCCTTTTAGCTTGAAAGTGTGAGAAGCTCAATTCTGCCTTAAGACAGGAGTATCTGTAAATAAGAATTATTTGGAGAAAGCAGAACAGTTCAAGGAAAATCACTAGGCTACTTGATGGAGCGCTGCACATTCCTGGGCTTCCTCTATGGGAGGGTTAAAGGAATCTTTACATTAGCTGGGAATTCTTTCTTCAGGATGTTCTTTTCACCTTGTTTTTTACCTGTTAGAACTCAGCCCTATCAAACTCTAGTTGCTGACTGATGCAAGGGGTAAGCTGCAGACAAGGGACAGAACTAAAGATCAGGTCAGGTTTTCTCCTGTTTTGCTGTTAATTGAATGACTGATTGATTTTATTGAAGATGTGTATTTCTACACAACAGTGAATGATGAAGGAGCTTTGCACAAAGCCATTTGCTATCTATTTGTGTAATGTGCCTGAAAGGGAAAAAAATACCCAAAAAGGAAATCTGCAGGCAAAAAGAAACCCCTTGGAAAATCATCCCCACAATGCTGGCTGCAGCAGCACCCTATCAGTGCCATCCCTCTAGGAAGCTCAGCCACATGCTGCATATTTCAACATACATTGTGATTTGTTGGAGTCCTCATCTCCCACTTCCTTCAGTGTCACCATGTGAGCCCATTTCTCCTGCCCCACACCAGCAGAGAAGCTCCTAAAGAGGATTTCTAGCATGGGTGATGTGTTTTATACAGAGATCAATTTCAGAGAGTATCTGAAAGCCAAAAATTCTTTCAGAGTTACGGCTCTGACTGGGAGAGGGAACAGGTGGAGGAACATTCCTGAACTGAAAAGTTCTGCCAGAAATGAAAAAAAACCCATCCTGGCAAGAGAATATCACCCAAGTCTGACCCACACAGAGCTGGTGCTAAACAGGAATCTCTGTTCACTAATTCCTCATGTGTTCGGTGCCTGCCTGCAGGAAAACAGGCTCTGAATGTCCCAGATGGAAAAGCTTCAGAAACAGATAATAAAGTTCTGACCACCTAAACCTCTCTTTTTGAGAATAACAATCCTCCTGTCTGCATAAACAGTTGTTATATCCTCAGCTTTACCCACAGCTTTACACACAGAAAATGCTTCTGTACCAAAAAAGAGACTTTTTTTGGATCATGCCATATGTTAAGCAGGGTTCACTGAAGCCACAGCAGCCTGAGGCTGAGGCACATTCCACATTAACAGACTGAGGTTCCTCATCAAGGCAGGGAAGATGTTGTTTGCGGTGTTCTTAATGCTAGATGAGAAAGGCACAGATGAATGCTTAAAGTGTTAAATACTAGAATTGAGAAGTGAGAAACAGTAAGTTCTTCTAGCAAGCACACCTGTTGATGACTCAGTTCAGCAAAGACATACCGCTCCATATCTGGGTTTTCCAGGGCATACTTCACCAGAAGAGAACTTCCCTCCTCTCTTCCTGTCCAGTACTGTTAAAGCACTGCTGTACTGGCAGCAGAGCTCTCCCACCTGTGAGGGACCTGAACCCCCTGAGAAGGTGGGCACTGAGCCCCACCCAAGGAAGCTGAGCTCTGTTTCCATCCCGTTTGGCACAGAAGGTCTTCTGTCAAGTTTAGCTGAGCTGAGATGACTCCCATCCACCCAAGGTGGCCAACAGCAAACCAATATGGCAACGCTGCTCTGAAAAGCTGCTGCAGTCACAGGGATTCATTTCTGTGACACAGCAACACCCAGTGTGCTGTTCCCATCAGTGGAATCTCATCCTGGGTTTTCCCACCCAAGGCCCCTCATCTCTGCGCTCTCCCCAGGACAGTCTGTACATACCAATAAGCTCCTTGTTCCGGACATCCAATGCCATGTTCCGTAAGGCAGTTGCCACAGACGACACCACTCTGTCGTTGTCCATCCTGAGCAGCTCCACGAGGATGGGCAGCCCCTTCTCCTTCCTGACGGCGGCGCGGATGTAGGCTGCGAACTGACCCAGAGCCCCGTCAGCCCGCAGCCCCGCCGGGCGCGCCCGGGGCACGCACAGAACAGATGGCACCCGCAGTGTCTGCCCCTTCCCTCATTAGAAAGGGATGGCTCTTTGCTATTTGTCACTCATTGCTCTTACAAAGCATTGCTTAAAAAAGAGGGAAAATATCTCACTGGATGACAATCACTGAAAAAAGAACAGGGCAGTTTGGGTTTTGTTTGTTAGGGTCTGTTTATTTTTTAGGACCAATTTTATAATGGTTAAACTTAAAAAGACTTAGCTGGCTTGCTGCAAGCAAAGGAAACAAAGTTTGCTGGGTTTTTCACTCTCCCTATGAGAAATACATGACATCAATAAAGTGCTGTCGTGTACTGCTTTTGTAGCAGCTTGTATGCAACAGCCAGAATATATGAAAATAAGTAACAGAATAGATAAATAAAGCAAATTTATTTGTGCTGGTCTTATTTTAATAGCACCTTCACACCAGAACTCAGAGCTAGAAGATACCAGAAGATTATTTTGACCCACTATGCACTGAAAGAAAGTATTTTCTGTTTATTTAAAATAAATGGCAACAATTTCAAGGCCAGTTATCATATGACTCTTCCTGCTCCCTCTCCTTTCCACAGCCCTTCACTGTGGAAACATGACTGCAGCACACAAGCACTAATGCACAGACGAGAGGGGAACGCTCAGGTGCACACATTCCAAGATCTTACTAGAAAAAGCATCCAGAGTACAAGGAGGGGAGGAAGAGGAGGAGTTCCCATACCTTCCAGTTGCCTGCTGAAAGGTTCTGGAGAGATCCTGCAGAGCCCTCCAGAGTGGCTGGGTTGGAGCTCTCTGCCAGGAGCGTCAGGTACGGCTTCACCACCGACGGGTGCCAGAGCATCTCCACACCTTTAGGGGACTTGGAAAACCCTGGGATAGGGCCAACTCCATCCCACTGAGAAAGAAACACAGATTTGTAACCAGACAAAACCTACATTTCCATTCAGTACAGGATTGTTTTCATGAAGGTACGTCCTCCCCCATCACAAGCCAAACCCCACCTGAAGTATTTGCAGTACAAGGAAAATGCAAACCTGATCCTCTTGGGACGTTTTTTTTTTCTTCTTCTTTTTCTTCCCCCAGCAGCTTGGCTCTGAGTCTTTGCTCGGGGACTCTTTTCCCAGCAAGTCATCCAGTTCATTGATTCCCAGCAGCCGTGCCTGAGGCACCTCCAGCTCCAAGCGGTACGAAAGGTTCCTCAAGGTGCACACACAATTCTCCACTGTCTGAACCAAATCAGAGAGATGCCTTGTCACCAGTTCTTTCTCACACAGAGATAAACCAAACTGGTCCAGTAGAGGTGAAAAGGTGCTTGGAGCACAAGCTCTAAATTCTAATGCTGGGCTCTGAGCAGTGCTTGCGCTGTTTCTCTAGGAAAACTGCAACCTCTCTCAAGTCTGACAATATTTATAACAGTGGTCTCTGCTATAGTGGCTTATTCTTTAGTGTTCTGAAAATGAAAAGCACAGTAGCTTATTATTCCTTCATTGAGGAGGGACTCCTGCAGCACAGCTGCAGAAGAGAAGCACCAGTGCTTGGGTGTGCTCAGTAACCAGTTGGGCAGGGACCCCACCGTGCTCAGCTGAGCTGCAGAGCCCCAAGATCCCACCAGGCACACGGCTCAGCACCACAAGACCTGCAGATGAGACGTGCACCAACCTTGCTGTCGTAGTCTGAGGTGTTCACACAGGTGTGGATCACATAGAGAAGGGAATCGACCAGCCCTTCGCAGGACCTCATCTGCTTCCGTGCCTCCTCCCCAGCAGAGCTCAAGTTCCTGAAGGTTGGAATAACAAAGGAATGTGGTGTATGTAAAGACAGACAATCATTTATTAGAAGGTTTGCAGAAGGTTTTGATGTAGCTGACTGGTAATCAATTGGTCAGTAATTTGGTAATTTTCGTATTTTTTTAATAGGAAAATGAAGAACAATTGGAAAAGTTCCCTAAATGATGGAATTCTGTATTTTATAGAATAAAACAACTCTTTTGTTTTTAAAATTACAGTATAAAATGGACCTGGATAACATGATTAGTCTTTCAAAAGGAGTCTTCTAGGAGAGCAGATACCTCAGGCATCCTGTCGTATTGCGCAGAACGAGGGAAGTCTGGAATTTAATTTTATGATCATCATCAAAGGAGGAGCTGTTCCATCCCGAGTGGGGCACTATCACAGTGTTTGTCAGCGTGGACAGAGCGTCTCTAATGATTGTCATCTTCACAGCATCACACGAAGACAAGTTCCAGAGAACCCCTTAGAAGAGATTTTCATTGCAATAAAGTCAGCAGAGACTTGACAAACAGACATGAAGCAACATTCAAACTTAAAAGACATCACTTTAAATGTGATGTGATTCTAGAGCAGGCAGAACCTGGAGAGTCAGCAGGCAAAAAGGAGAAAAGCAAAGTAGAACAGTGGAGGAGGGTATGGGTTTGGTTTGAAAAGTCCTGCCCTGCCATTCCTGCTCCCTCACACCTTACGCCAGGGTATCAGGTACTGAAGAGCAGAGTGGGTACACAAAACTTTCTCCCTGAAAACAACAGCAAGTCCAGAGTGTGTTCCAGTGAACTATGAGCCAAGTGGAAGTGCCATCCATCTTTTATCCTTGGGCAGAAATCCCTAGTTCCCTGCCCTGCACAGTCTCTGTACATGACATTCAGATATGGAGGAATGAAACCTCACAAATTACCAGCAGAATGGTATGTGCAAACAATATGATAAACACAGCATTGAATCCTCTTTTTCATCATGAAACACAGCTTAAAGGTCATCCAAAATCTCACCAGGTACTGACCTTACCCAAAATATTTCCCTCACACACAGAACTTCCCTGACTGTATAGTCACATGGCCACACACACTCAGCAAACCCGGCCAGCAGCTCCTCAACAGCTGCTTAAACCACTTGGGTTCCCCTTTGACTAGACTTTGAACATCCATTTCCTCAGAAGGAAATTATGAGGGGATCAGGCAGCAAATGCTGCAGGAGTTAACAAAAACAGAAGTTTGTAAGACAGCAGAAGTTTTTAATACAGCCACACAAAAATAAGAAAGACAAATCTCTGCATGAGACATCTTATCTTCAGGGAAGTAATTAAGGGGCCCCATGGGGGGATACAGACACGAGATTTGCTGATGCATTTTGTCTTGAGTTCTGGCCACAGGCAGCTGAAGTTCTCCCTGTGTCCCACAGGGGTTCCTAGAGCTCCTGCTCTCACGAGTTCAGCTCACACCAGGGTAGTGCAGCCCCATCACAGAGCTGGCTAAAGAGTGCATGTAAAAAGGCACTTTCATAGAAATGGCATCTGCAAAAATAGTCCTGTAAAACAGTTTTCTGGACATAATTAAACTACATACAAAACTCTCCCCTACAGAGAAAAGACCTACCAACAATAAATACTGCACATTTAAAGTGCTGAGGGATTCTCAATACTTTTAATACCATCACAGACCCATTTTAGAGCCACATTACAAGTATTATTTATGATTCTTAACTCCAGCTCCTGTACAGAAAGACTTCAGTAACAACAGAGAATAGTTTACAAACTGGGAAATTAAAAAAAAAAATAAATTTAAAGAAAAGTACTCTCTGAAGTTGTTGTGCTGAGGTCTATCACAAAAGTTCCTCCAAGAAGCCCATTACACTTGTGTAATTATCTCCTCCATGGGGGTCAGCCTGGGAGCAAATCACAGGAGTTCCACTGAGTACCCACTGCCAAACCTGCCCACAGGCTGAACTGGCATGGGGGCAGCTCAGCTGAGTGATTAATGATTTATTTACTGTGTTCAGTATGTAAAGGTGAAACCTCCCCCAGGACCCTCTGTCTCGTAATTTGGGAGAAGCCTTCAGCTTCAGTGTTACACAGCCCTCCAGCCTTCACCTTAAAATGAGGACACAACCTAATTATTGACCGGGTGCTTATTTTAAGATAATTGGACCAAATTCAGTGCTTATTACAAATAAGAAGGTAGGTTTTATTACAAATAAAGTGGGAGGTTTCCATTCAAAGACAACGAAAGTGGTGTTAGGAACTGGTGCAATGTTGTATTAAGGTAAGGGATTACAGGACAATTTTGGATGTCTCTTTGTTCCTCATGGTTGTGGAGGTACACTTAAAAACAAGTACTTAGCTGCTATGGAATCATGTGCCAAAGTCCAAAGAGACAGCCAGAAACTGTAGGTGGAGGGGGAATTTCCAAGAAGCTATTTTTCAACAGCCATTAATTGCGACTTCCATCACTGTGAAAGAGTGAACATCCCACACACAAACAGCCCTGGGGCAAGGAGTGCTGAGGCCATTTACCCACCCCAGCAGATCCCTGCTGGCCCCAGCACCTCTGCATGTGGAAGGAAAGGAGTTTCTCCTCCCTGCTTATGTGACACTTGAGTGTGTGTCAATCCAAGTGGCAGCTCCCATTGTTTAATTGTAGATAAATTGCTTCTGAATAGCTGAGCTGTCCATCCAATGCACATAAACCATGAGCACTCACACCAAGCCAAACAGGCTCCTTTGGTGGGCTCATGCAGCTGGACAAACTGAGGGAAGGTTTCCTCTTCCAATGCATTATCCTAATGCCAACTTTTAAAGACTTTTTTTAAACAAAAAAGTATTGTTTCATTTTCAGGTAATGATTATGAAAAGTGATTTAGCATATTTTATTTTTTGAATACTCTATAGCCATTACAAGATTACTTGCTTCCCCCTTACGGTTCTACAATTACACTTTCTGTAGTTTTAATGTAACTTTCTATTCAGCTTCTACTTCTTGCTCTCTCTGCATTTCAACCTTGTCATTTCATTTACTGTTAATTACCTATAGACTCAAGTATTCCTACTGTTTCCAACTCCTCTAAAACATATTTGCGCAATTGGGCCCTCCCCCAGTACACTTGCTTGTCACACTTCCCACAGCTAATCTTAAGGGCACATTCTCTAATATTTTCTGAGATTAAAAGACTGCTTTTGACTAAACAATTCCTCACTAATTCTACACAAATGAATTCATGTGAAACACATCTTTACAGATTGCAAGAAGTTTGTTATTCTAATTCTACTTATCTGGGATAAGAAAGTTTCCATCTATCTAATTGCATTTTAAAGCAAACTGGATGAATTCCCCTTGCAATGACACCAGATACACCTTTACTTCTCAAAGGCAATTGGCATTGCTAATAATGACAATATAACTCAGTCACTGAGGAAGAAAGGCCATCCTTGGAAAACAAAAGCATTGTACTCCATTGAGAAGTGCTGCACAGGAAAATCCATTTTATATGAACAGATATGAATAAACTACAGCAGTAATAAATAGGGCTGATTTTAACCCAGAAGTGCCAGGGAGTGTTTCCTGGGGTGCAGACTGACAGTGGTTTCCCTGTATCTACATTACCTTAGTCTGGGCACACAGGCAGCTAAACGGGGTGTGATTTGCTAGTTTAGCTCTGACATCGGTGGATTTTCAATTATTAAACAAATAATCATTGGATCTCTTCTACTTTCTTGTACTGCTATTTATAGAAATATTTTTACAATCCCTGAGCTCTTGACAGCCTGCTATGAGTTCTGCTTCAGCACTGCGCTGTCCCTAACAGAGGGGAATGGCACTGCCTCAGCCATGAGTGAACTGGGGCAAAAGAAATACCTGTCCCAAACCTGCTGTGAGTGCAGGAGACTTGCATCAGGGAAAATCCATCCTAAGTGGAGCTTTAGTGCAACTGCCTCAGTGCCTCGGTACTCTATGCTGGCTGCAATCAAGATGAATGTGTAGCAAAATCATTTGCATTATAGCCCCCTGGCTGTTTCCCTTCCACACTCACCCGTCACCAGCTCCTTGACCTCGGCATCCACCGACTTCCTCAGCAGCCGCAGCAGGGCCGGGATCCCTCCCACATTCTTCATGGCTATTTTGTTCTCATCGGTGGACTTCCCATAAACGAGGTTCCTCAGTGCACCACAGGCATTCTTCTGAACTTCCAGGACTCTGTGATCCAGGAGATCCACCAGGTGCTTGATTCCTCCCAGCCGACAGACCTGAAAAGTGGAATGTCAGGACCATCAGCACCCAGTGATCTCACCCATCTCTCTCCACAGATGTAAAACGCTTTTGTTTTTATGGGAACAATACATCCCGTTCTACTTCCAGAAGAAACAGTAGCTAAACCTTACTGACTTGACGGAAATTCCTGGGAAACCCCCCAGCATTGCAAAGACTGAGGGGCATTTTCAGTCACTTGCTGTGCTCAGGGGAGAATTATTACTGCTTCAGTTTTGTTTTCCAGCAAAGCAATTTTTAAAGTAATTTCCTATACCTCAGAATATCTTTTTAGGGAATATTAGAAATAAATGCTGATTACCACTGTGATCACCACCTGAACATCCAAACCACCACCACTTTTTCATCAGCCTCCCAGCAACAGTAAATTATGTTGGGCTATTTTCTTATAAAAGTTGCACCAGCATTTTATTAACATAAACAAAATTTATACTGAACAGATAACACACACATAAGATGTGAATGAAATACAAAGTCCTTCAGATCAACAGCTCACAGTTGCTCTGCAAAAAGAGCAGCTCTTCAAGTGCAAAGTGTCTAGAAATTTCAACAATAATCCTAACGTTCACTCAGAGGTATCCTTCCCCCACATCACAGTGATATAAACACTGTCCTCTATGCATTTCCAGGGTTGGACCCCTTTTCTTAGGCTGACACTTCTCTCACTCCCTATGCCTTAAAACACTCTGATCAAAACCAGTGAAAGCTTTCTAGAGCTCCTGGCTGTTCCAATCTCCAGTTATCACCAGGTTAGACAAAGCTGGGCTCTGGCAAACGAACTTTACAGATCTGCTGGATTACACAACTTCGACATAAAAGATTTCCATAGAATTTCCATGCAGCTCTTACGACAGGGAGAAATCTGCGTGTACGTGTGCACGTGCACCCCCCAGGAAGCTCAGTCTCAGCACCCCCTGGCGGCCCCGCAGGCAGCAGCACGCACCTCTGTCTTCACGCGGTTGTCCCCGAAGCACAGGTGCTGCAGGTAGGCGGCCGCGTTCGCCTGCACCGACGGGAACTGGTGCTGCAGCATGTGGATCACCTCGGGCAGCTCCGGGTCGCGCCACGCGAACTCCCTGCGGTGCGGAACACGGAGCACAGAGGGTGTTACCCACACACCGGGAAGTTACTAAGTGCCAGAACTGGAGCGTCTTTCCAGAGATTCCCGCTTTGTTCTGGAGTAACAGGGCGAGGAGGAAACCCAGGTACACTGGCCTAATGATGAGTCACGTCACCTTTTACTCTTCCAACTAGACAAGGACACTCCACCCAATGAGCTTCACTAGGCTTGTGAACCACACAAATATACACGAAAGTTAACATTAGGGTTATTAACATTCATTTTGGGGGATGAAACAGTATTTCAGTTTTCCCATGCTCAAAAATCCAAGTAAATGGATAAAAAAGGCAAAATACGTTCCAAAACAGTACCTGGTGAGCTGTTCCACAGCCAGTTGTTGGCCCTGCCAGTCAGGTCTTCTCAGGACTCACACTTACCCAAAAGGAATGCTCAGTTCTGTGCCCTCTTTGAACTGCTCAGCAACTCAGGGAAAACTGCCTTTCTAGTAAAACTATCTGCCTTCCCTCTCATTCCAGAGTGGTGCTTTCAAACTCAGGGGCTGTGTTACATGCTCCCTGGTCCGTGCCAAAGTATGATATGTACATCAGAAACTGGAACAGATTAAATGGAAGGTAAACCTATTCCGCTGGGAGATTACAAGCTAAGAAGGTGCATCAGCAGTGAGCAGAACTCTTTAAAGTTCCTTGCTATAAATGTGAAGCACACCTGTTATAAGTAACTCTTCTTGCCACATGCCAAAGCAGGCATCCAAGAGAGGATTTTTTTCCCACTTAGAGCTAAGACTGTCCTACCTACATCATTTGGATGAATGTACCACTCAGTTGAATGGAATTAATCCAGTATCTCAATACCAATTAAAAAAATTAAACATATCAATTTCTACCAGTAAACAGAACAACAAAATCCATTACAGCAGTGTTTTTGTTGTCAAGATGGCAGGGCAGGCCAGACTGGAGGAACTGGCTGGTGCTATGACGTGCTGTAGGCAGGACCAGGGATTCAGTGTGAGGCTCCAGCTCACCATCTCTGCTCCAGGTCTCCTTGGTGCCCAACGTGTCCCTAGGTCAGCCTCCAAGGCACGGCTGAGCCCAGCTCCCAAAGGAGCAGCTGCCCCATTTCCTGCTCTCTGTGACCCAGCAGGATGTGCAATGTGTTTCCACAGCCAAGGAGTGCCTGGGAGCTGCCTCAGTGATGAGCAATCTGAGGAGGGATCGAAATTCCTACAAATTCCAAACCCACACTGACCATACACAGCACCATAAGGCCCTGCAAGCTGTGCATGGCCTGGACTTTGATACTCCCAGGTTCAAATACAGAGTTTCAGTGCACAGTGTCTACAGTAAGTGGCAATGACAGTATTACCCTTGTCACTGGCCCACACTGTGCACAGCCATTTCTAACATCAAACCAGTAATTATTTTAAAAATATGTTTTCGCTTTGAAAATGACACAGTTATAAATCACTTTGTTTTGAAATTTAAGCAGGCTGCTCATGAAAAATTCATTCAACTAAATTATGTCTGCACTTTTGAATTTTTAAGCCCCGATTCTCATTCATATAATGAGAAAACTCACTACAGTACTACAGGTTATTCTGTAGACTTACTAAAAATATTTGGAATAATCCAGCCAAATCTCATCCAATTTGCTATCATTTCCTGTAATAACTTCTCCAGGAAAACAAGCACGAAAGGAAACCGTAATAGTAACAAAACGCCTAACAGCTGCTCTTTCTCACCGCAACGGGCAGCCCGTGTTTGTTATTTTGGCCATAGAGATCTGAGCATCTGAACGAGCCGTGACGGACTGAGCCCCCCACGTGCAGGGACACTTGCCTGGGGTCCTTGTGGATGCTGTCGATGGAGGGGGAGCGCGTGGTGCCGCCGTCGGGCGCGGGCGCGGCGCGGCCGTAGCCGGGCTCGGGCAGGCGGAGCGGCACCGCCCGCAGTGGCTCCGACAGCGCCGCGGGCAGCACCAGGTTGTTCCTCTGGTACGTCAGGGTGCTGCGCTGGCTGGAGGATCGCTGCAGGTTGCCCACGCCTAGGACAGAACAGCGTCAGAACCGACCGGGTAACACATCTGCTCACCAGAAGGGGCCGGATTGAGACAGCAGCGCGAGCGGAACAAGAGCGGCCTTGGCAATGCGCGCGGTGCCCCCCCGTGCTGGCAGCTGTCGTCAGATTTCAGGGGGCGATTCCTCCGTGTCCCAGGGAAGGTGGAGAGGTTAGTTACAGAATGAGAGGTTTGGTGGGACCAGGCTTGTGCCTCAGTTTACCTCAACAAGTATTTAAAGTGCCAACAAGCAGAAATTTGGGTGAAAAGTGTTTTTAAAGTTGATAATTATCAATTCACCAACTGCACCAAAAAGGAAAAGTAAGTAAACAAAAATTTCTATTGTTCATTGTTTATATGACACTTTGCTTTTCCCAATTACATGCACATTTTTCCTAACAAAAGGTAACAAGAGGACCATTCTGAAGATGAAGCTGAGCAGTTCAGGAGCAGGAACGTGCATCTTCCTGACTAAACCACTGTTGTGGTGACTTCTGTTCTTCCAAGGTAAATGGTATTAAGCAGACAAATCAAACAAAATAATTCCAGTTTCTAGTTATATTTCCTCATTGGCACATCCTGACAAACTCCATTTACTATAGATTGCAGAAGGCAGGAGAACTGCAGAAACTGGTGCCTCATTCTGCACTCCATTCTCTTGGTGTTACCAAACATTAAAAAGCCATTTTCAAGTGTGTGAAAGCATGACATATGAATTGGCCAGTTCTCTATAAATTTTTCTAGAATTACTTAACTAACTCACTCTAATATTTTAAGAGTTTTTTGAAATCACTATACAAATTACCAACCTTAAAGGACAAACTGCACTTCAACATACCTTACAGAACATTTATCTCTACAGAAAATAAATCCTGATACTAATCTAATGCCTGTGCTCTTCGTAATACACAAGTAGCAATTCTGTAAGATACTGAAGGAATACTTCAGTTTCCATAGACAATCCTCAGCAGTAGCATTTACAATTATCTTTTGCTGAGAAGTTGGATAAAATGGTATTTTTACTATGAAAGATGCAGTAGGCAATTTTAGTGGCAAGCTCTTGTTTTCCTGTATTCATGAGAAAAAAAAAAGGCCATGAACCAACTCAATTCATAAAAGTGGTTCACAGAGAATGCAAGAGGAAGCAATAAATTCTGTGTGTCATGAAATACACTTATCTCAGATGTACCTGAGCGTGTGATATCAAACAGAACACACCCTGACCCCAGGCTGAAACCGATACATAGCCCCAGGCATTCCCGTAATCAGCACAAGAGCCCTTTAATGCCTGCGGGTTACTCTGAGTCCCTCCAACGCGTCTTTATCTCCGCTCGGCGCTGCCCCGCGGCTGTCCCTTTGCCCCGGCCCCGCCGTCCCCGCGGTGTCACCCACCGGAGCCGCTGCGGAACAGCGCGGCCTGCGAGCCGTGGTGCAGCTCCACGGCGCCGTGGCTGGGGCTGCGGAACACGGGGCTGTAGAACGTCCTGCCCTCGTATATGGGCGTGATGTGCATGTCCGGGGACACGACGGGGCGCAGCTCCTGCCCCAGCTGGCTGTGCTGGCTCGCGTACGAGCTCCGCAGGCCTGCAGCAGAGACAGGGACACGTGGCCCATCGCCCACCAAATACTCCACCTGTCAGCACTGAGTCTTCCTTCAGCCAAGAAAAGCTGTGGGTTATATCTACACTCAAAGATTGATTCGTTACATTTTTTGCCGTTATTAAATGGCCCACACTGAAGGACTCGCCAACAGGGCAGCATTTCTTTGACAAAAAGACACTGACAACTCGAAGCTTTCCAGCTCGATTTTTTTGTGGCATTTACAGTTGAAAGTCTAAACCATTTTACATGACTCAGAATAAAAGCTGAGTCAGCATGTGCAGCACACAGACTCAGCAGTGACAGGGTGAGTGTGGACCTGACAGAGGGCACAGCCTGAAGAAGGCTGCAATCCTGAAACTGAAACAGTCTGTAGCAGTAAGAGCAAACATCTGCTTGGTAGTGGTAGCAGAGATGTAAGCACATGGAGAAAAGTCTTTATAAAGGTTTAAGCAGCCCATTATATGACTATATATACACAGCTATGCTGCAGCTGGGTTAAATTTTTGTTTGCACCTTGCTATATATTAGTATATCATGAAATTTAAACATATAAAGATATACAGTTTTCTCTGTGTTGGCATTACCACTAAAGCTCTGGCAGATATCAAAGTAACAATATGCAAAATGAACTTTGCAAGGGTGAGGAAATTATAGAGATTACAGCACAACTTCAAAAATACAAAGGAGCAGTGATGTGTAACCAAACGTATCCTGCATTTGAGTATTTTTTTCTCCCCAAATCATACACCTGCTCTGCCACAGTGACTGCACGAAAACCTTTGAGCCATCACTAAGAAGACAGGTGATGAGAACAGAGGGACTTCATCAGGCAAAGGGGACAGCTGCACTCCAGGTGACAGTGCCATCTCCTGGGAAGATACTCATCTCTACCATTACTGTTCTCCCAGAACATGCACCCTATGGAAATGGAGACTGCAAGCACAGAAGGAACAGAGGAGCTGATCATATATCCATCCTCTCTTCCAGCTTGCACAGCAGGGAGGAGCTCTGCATCATACTGAAGGCTGCCACAGTACTAATCTTTCCCACATCCAAACTTTCTCTCAGAAAGAACTGATCATCCACAAATTTGAGTTTCAGATTTCAGGTGTTAGACAGAACTGCTCCCTCTAAAAAAACATGAAAACTAATTTATACTAGAAAATTTAGGAGTTTTTAAATAATACTAAGGGATTCTTACTCAGTAACATAAAGCACAGAAAGTTGGGGTATTTCAAGTTTCCTCAAAAGGCAACAGTTCAGATGGCTGTAAAATAAGATACTCTCTCAGCTTCACTACCATGTTGCTAATCACTTCCTTAATTCCGAAAGCATTACATTTAAAGTGTCTGTTTCTAAATTACTGATTAACTATCCCAATGACTACTTTTCTAAAGTTCAATCAGTTCACCAGTTCAGACAAGGTGATATTCCCAAGCAGTGGTATTTGTAAAGTACCTTATTAATATTTTAAAAGTGCAAGAGTGCTGTTACCCCAGAAATGATGCAGTCTTGGCCTGCACACACTTACACTACTGAACAGCCTTTCCCATCACTCATTCCCACCCCCTTATCAAACTGGCAGATTACTATGCCTTGCAAACAGAAGTGAGGGAGAAGACACACCTTTTGTTGAGGAACGAAAGCATTTTGGACTTTCTTGCAGAGTAACAGTTTAAAAGAAAAAAACCCAGACATTGCTGTCTGTTCAAAAGGGCACATGGTCTAATTGGAAAATCACCTTGTCTGTGCTCATTCAGATGTGGGCCAGAACAAAACCGGTAACACACACACAACTTAAAATGTAGAGTAACTGCACCTTAATAAGAACTGCCTCTCAAATTAATAGATTCTACCTCTGGGGGCTTTATTTTAAGCTAGAATTAAAATGGTTGCCCTATATTGAGGTATGAGATAGTCAAGAAATTATAGTGGAAAATAAGAATAATATTTAGTGGTACCAAGTTACATATTTTAAGAAAGAACATAAAACTAGTTCCAGGCTAGTATCTCTTACTTTAGGTACAGCCTGCACCCACATTTAAATGCACTTCATCTTTGAAAATGCTGATATGCCTGGAAGACTGATAATTTCACTTAGTGACCTAAATAATTGGATTTAATTCAACGGCTGCCCAGCAATTAGCACTCAGAGAAAGCCAGTATTCACAGGGAACCTGTGATTGATGCACAGTGTTTGACATCAGTATTTACAACCAATTTGACACATCCACCGCAATTACGTTCCAGCGCTACAACGTTTCACCCACAGCTGTGGTTTGCACCGGGTTTACCCCGTGTCTATACCTGTTACTCACCCGTGAGGCTGTCGGGCCGCGGGGGGACCATCCTCTCATAGATCTCATACTGCTGTCCATACTGCTCAACGTCATGGAGCGTCCTCTGCAGCGTCGTTCCCAAGTGCTGCGGAACGGCCATCATGCCGGAGCGCTTCGGGGAGGAGGATCCCAGTTGAGTTTGGGATGGAGAGCCCACCCTGGCCTGCACATCCGCAAGGGCCAGAGGAGAGCCCACTCTGCCCACGGTCTGGTACTGAGCGGCGCCGCCGTTGGGGTTGGCCTGGCGGGATGTCAGAGAGCCGACGCGCCGCACGGCCGAGGGGGACACGGGTCTGTGCGCGGCGTAGGGTGACGCTGCCCGCTGCACGGGCAGGGTGGTGCAGGAGTACCCGTGGGAAGCCAGGGGCCTCTGCTCAGCCACGCCAGGAGAGCCGTACCCACTGCCCACGGACGTCCGCAGAGACCCCCGCGACGGGGACACGCCGGTGCTGACTGCGTAGGATGGAGACTGTGCCCGGGACGGGACCGAACTGACCCGCCTCATCACCCGGGTGGCAGCAGTATTTACTGAAGGCTGTTGAAAAACAAAAACGTTTGAGTTTCATCGTTTAGGTCACACAGTGGATACTGTTCTCCTGTAAGGCAGACAAGTCAGCAGGAAATGCACACAATTTGGTGGTATATACAGGCAGCTGGAGTTAGCTTTAACCCTGAACATAATCCCTTCAAGTTTTCCTGTAACTTTTCCTAATCAGTGTTTCATAGTATATAAAATGGCAATTTATCAATAAAAACCTGTTTCTCATTTGGCTTGCTATGCTGATCTGCACCTACGCTTTCCTTTCTCACTACTTGACCACTTTGAAAACTCAGGAGTAGTAAGGCAGAGTTCTGGCATAAACTCAAAAAGTTCTGACAATTACCATCTTGTTATCATTCCATCTAGTGAAAAAGAAGGGAAAAAAGCCCAAACCATTAGAAGGTACAGGAATACAAACGCCACATTCTCTAAGCACTAAGTTTGTATACAGACTAAACTCTAGGAGGTTTTCCCCACTATCACAACGAATTCTGAGTCACACTCTCTCAATACCCTGTCAGCAATGTACTCTGCAGTCAGAAGTCCTCACAAGTGTTAGCTCATTTCAGCTCCTGTGAATGACCCAGATGACACGTGTGTTGATCCCACCAAATAAGCCTGTCTGCCACGAGCCATTTTGGCTTTTGAACCCATGAAAGTGTTAGACGTGTAATTTCATCCCATTAACTCCAGCCCACACACAGGAGGCCCAGCTACGCAGTTGCTGTCTCAGCCTCACTGGAGCCCGTGCACAGCCAGAGGTGCAGGGACTGGGAAGGGTACCTGGACTGACGTCTGCCCTTCGGCGCGGGAGCTCCTCACCACATGGTTGCTGGTGGGTCCAACCAGGGAATGCTGGTGTCTGAGCTCTGACTTGCTCAAGTTTTGGCTGTTATGGAAACTGCTTATTTCCTGGTAACCACTGTCAGAATAAGAATTCATTTGTGTTGAACTTCTTGAGTTACCCACAGATCCTGTAGATATGAAGTCAGCATAAGAATAAAAGCATTGATCAACTTCACAAAGTCCTATATATATTTGTTATTTGTTGCATTCATAACTGTATTATATTTTTATACTATCACTACAGAAATGTATTCTAATACTTAAAATGCACACAACAGACCCTCAATTTCATGGAGAGATGTCTGCTCTGGTGAGTACAGGGTGCCTTGCTCTGCTTCTGTCCTAATGTCATAGGCATCGGTGTGAACACCCTCTGACACCTGAGGCTTGCTTACACCGGTGGGTGGAGGATCTGAAAGAATAAATTAATGAAATAAATGCAACGTTTCATATGCAAGTTTTCTGCAAACTCAGTCATCATAATTTTCTCATACACACAAACAAAGGACTTACTCCCAAACAGAAACAATTCACTGGCACACAGGAGTCATCTCTCAAACTCAATAAAAAGATTGTCAATATGAGTATCAGAGAATTTTGTTTCCTTGAGGTTTTGATGTAGTCCTACAATTTTAATTTTTCAAATACGTATTCTAACCTATTTTAGTGGAAAAAATAACTGATTATCTAGCAGGTCTACTTTGCAGAGTATAAACACTGTGCAACTGTGCTGCTGTGCCCAGAGGACAGCTTCCCTTGTCTTAGGGACCTGTAATCAATACCTCCAGACTTAAAAGGCTGAGAGTTCAGTTTCATCCCTGTTTGTGTACTACCAACAGTAGTTGCTGCAAATTTTATATTTTTTTTTTTTTTTTACTTCATATACTACTGTCTAAATATTTGCTTCTCAGCAACTCAAGCTAACTTCAGTACTAAGAATGTCAGCTGAACTGTAAAAAGGGCAGTGTCATAAGGAAAAGCAAAGGAGACACAGCAGTGCTCTCATGAAGAAAGGCAAAAGTTAAAGAGTCTGGGGAGAAAAAGGGCAAAGATGAGAACACTGAATCAACATTATTTTGACAGAAATATTAAGCATTCAATTGCCATAATGTTACACAGGTAGCAGAGATACAGCACAAAATCACTGAGGTTGGAAAAGCCCTCCGAGACCCCTGAGTCCAGCCATTCCCCAGCACTGCCAAAACCACCCCTGCACCCAGGTGCCACCTGTACATGGCTTTTAAATCCCTCAGGGATGGGGACTCCACCACTGCCCTGGGCAGCTGTGCCAGGGCTGGACAGCCCCTTCCATGAGGGAATTTTCCCAATATCCAACATGAACCTCCCTGAGGAAGCAGAGTAGGCAACTGAGGTTTTGTTTCAAGGCAATACCAGAAATGTAGTGTCTTGATGCAGAAATCCCTGAGTGAGCTCATAGTGAACCCAAAGTAAACGTGCCAAGGAGCACCACCCCAGTCTCAAGGGCTGCTCGGTGCCAGGAGCTGCAGGTTCTGGGCAGCAATTCCTGCTGCACAGAAATCCTCTGGGATTACCAGTAGCTGGACACAAATGCTGGTGTCTCACTATCTGCACAATGAACCATAATATACCATTCATACTAAAGAGTTACTAATTTCTATTATGAGGAATGTTTAAACACTATTTGTATTAAAAAAATGTATTAAAAAATTTTAAAAAATCAATCAATCTTAGACATTCCAGGCTATCAGCACAGTTGTTTAGCAGTAGTAATGTTCTTAGGTAAAAACCAGCTTGTAAAATTTGATGCTAATTAATTAATTTACTACAATAGGAGTATTATGACCAAATTTAATAAGATGTGTTACTACATTTCCCTTAGTTTAACCATCAGTATGCCTAGAAATGATCCAGAGAACCAATACTAAAGAATTCTCTTTACAGCCTGTTACAGCAGCTCAACACCAGAGGGTAACAGCACCAATGGGTATTTCCTGTTCTTTGGAATAAAACACTTGGGGGGTGTCAGACATTTACATTAGAATTACATCCAACTTCAATACTTTAATCTTCCATCTTTATTGTTTAAGTGATCCAAGGCCCTGTTATTTCAGTTACTGGACATTACATGATACTAAATCAATGTCAAACTGACAAATAATCAGTTTGGGGAGACACCCAACAAGAATAAGGTCCAATTGTGCCATGCAGTGCAGATGTTCCTCAGACAAGAGCTCTGAGCCCAACTCTGCTTCCATCACACACTGGCCACCAGGCAAATGCTTTCACAGGGCTAAAAAATAAAGATTGTTTAGACTGCCTAACAAAGGCCAGAATGCACAATAAAATAAATTGTCTTTCTCTCTCTCCACTACCAGAAATCATGAGCAGTGCCCTGAATAAAATAATAGCCTTTTTATAAATGGCTGCTGATCTAATATTCTATTTATAAGCATCTGCAAAACAACATCATTTTATATTTCTGTGAAATTCTGTACAATTCTACTGATGCAGAAAGCAATTACAGCTACAGTCACATCCTATCATCTACTGATGCTTTTGACATAAACCACTATCTACAGTCAAGAAAAAGGTGATTTAAGGCACTGTTATCATCCATCTTTAACTCTAGTATTTTCAGATTGCACTTGGTAAGGCAGCATCTCACAACACTTGCAGAAAACAAAGCTCCATAGCGAATTGGGGAATAAAAACTACAGTCATGCCACAATCATAACATGAATGCAAACAGGAAATGAAATGTTGAGCAGGAAATTCTAAGGAAGAAATAGTTGTTTTTTTTCCAATATGCAATTACTGCTGACAAGGCTTCTTTGGGTACAGAGATGTGAGAAATACACATCTAGGTTTGTATTAACACATACAGCACTGAAATAGAAATAGGATGTTTTGCCATATGTCAAGTGACTGCTTAGCAGGGATGTGCACAGGAGATTTCTAAAGAAAAGAAACAAATTTGCAAGGAGAATTAAAAGATAAAATAAAAACATGGGAAGAAAGAAGGAGGGAAAAGAGGGAAAAGAAGAGGGGAAGAGACCGCAGCAGGAGCCACGGTCCGTGTGTGTCCCGTGGGGCTCCCACACGTGCCCCCAGTCCCTCCAGAGTCCCCCGTGGTCAGAGTGAGCCTGCAGAGTCAGGGGCTGTAACTGGGGCACACAACCCAGCCAGCCCCGTGCTCTGACCTGCCAGGGGCAGGAGGGGTTACTCCAACACACACAGGAATGGCACTTGGAAGATGCAGTCCTAGCCATTCCCCCACTACACTCAGAGGCAGATGGAGCAGTACTGCAAGAAAAATGCTTCTTTGGGAAAGAAAGTTCATGCTATCCTGAGATACAAAAACAGAAAAAGCACTCTCAGAAGAATCTTCACTTATTAGAGACTAAGTTAAGAACATCTGTAAAAAGAAAAAAAAAAAAAACAAAAAAACCAGTTTTTAAGCTTAAAACATGCAGTATTTTTTCCATGATCTTTACCAGCCAGAGAGAAGACTCACAAGTAATTTTTAGTTCATTGCAAAGGAGATCCCCTTGTGTTAAAGTCACAGTTCACACAGAAACATAAGGGCACAAAAAGAAGCAAGAAAAGTACCTGCAACTACCTCTAAGTTCAAGCACCTTTTACAGTAACAGAGGAACACACAAGTGTCTCACGTGTGACAAAGAACATGTTAATGCTACACTTCAGAAAAGATACTTGGAAAAGACATATAGCATTGCTGCTAAACGTTCTGTTCACATCAAAACAAGCAATGAATACCAAGAAAATAAAGCTTTTGGAGCTTAAAGGAAATTGTACACATAAAGATAATACCTGAGGATCTCCAAGGAAATGACTTCTCAGTAGAGCTGCAGAAAGAAAAAAAATTATCACAAAAATGAACCATGTGGCTAGTTTGGATTTCTTTTTTATTTTGTTTTTAACCTAAGCACAGAAAACTGTACCAAGATCCCCAGCAGGTACAGTTTCAATAGCCCACGTAAGTAACACTCCTCAGTGCTTTACACCTGACAGCTGGACCACTGGTCACTGAGTTTGGGGGGGAGTTATTCCCTGTCACTTGCTGTACACCACAGCACCACCTGTCTGCTACAGGGCAGGTGGGAGACTCAGATTTATGACTCGGCATTCCTGTTTCAGGTGTCCCAGCACCAAGAGCAGAGCACGGGCAGGGAGTTTCCCCAGCACCCAACATACCACCAGGAGCACTCCCTGCTCGGGGCAGGGGCAGCCCAAGGAGGGCGGGCAGTCACCGCGCTCAGCAGCGCTTGGCTGACGCATGTAAAGCAGTTCAAGAATTGTGAGTCTGCTTCTGTTCATTTTTCTCACTGTTATATCAGTTTCCATTTTCCCCGAAAATTCTGATCCTTTAGAGAGGACAAGTCAAACTGCCTGACTCATAGCTACACCTCAGAGTGAGGAGGTGACAGATCTCATATTGTAGAGGTTAAACATGACACCCCTTCAGAAACAACCACTGCACAGACCAAGCAGGTACTGGGTATCAGTGTAAACCCCAACTTCTTTTGCATTTTTCCAGGAATGACTTTAGGTCAAACTATCTTCACCATTTTGTCCTTCCACCAAGCCACGTGCTGTCCCATGCTCACAGTGGTACTGCTGCATGACCTCCCTTGCAGACAAATGCAGAATTCATCCATGTGTTATTGCCATTAGATACTCCACATATTTTTAGGGGGAAATGTACTTCCTCACTCTAAATATGAACTATCAAACTTTGAGCATTACATAATTTTTGCAATGATTATATGTTGCTTTTTTCCCAAACAAAAAGCTATTTAAAGAAAAAACAGGCAAGTCCATCAGATTTTGTTATGTCTAAATACCAGCATGAGACTGTAATTTTGGAAAAGACATATCTCATTCTACATGATTATTTTACTTCTTTCTACCACATCCACTAATTACAAAAGATTTTAGCACAGTGGGATGAACAGCACTAGATACTTATTTTCTAAAATGAAACCTATCATTTAGGACCCTTAATGGAAATAAAGTATTTGTATAAAAGAGAACTAAATACACATGCCAGCACAAACAGAACTAGAGTTACAATGAGACTTCAAGGAAAAGCAGAATTCCAATACAAGTTTCAGGTGTCTGAAACCAGTCAACTTCATACTTAGGGCATAACAGAACTTTCACTACTTATTAGCTATTTTTCACCTTCAGTCTACAATTTTAGTGCCTGTTGGGGTGCTACACTGACTTTTTTGTTTAGAATAGAGATGAAGCACCACAGTTCAATGGGTGTGGTTCCAGGTGAAGGGCTGCACTCTGACAGAGCCCTCCCACACTCATCTGCCTCCAGAAGGTTCTCTCTGTTCCACTGTATTCCTGAGCTACCTGTGGAAAGAACGGTGCTCAGACTTCAGCTCTGACACACCAGAAGGCACACCTGAATGTCCACAGGTATCTGTCCTTTCCTGAAGGACCATCTGGCCCAAGCCCAGAAGCAGAAGTACCTGACACAGTCCCTTTGTGGCACTGGGGCACAACCTGATACCAGAGCATCAAGTGCAGTGGGGACCCAGCTACGTCCCTGAGGGAGAACTGCAACTGCATGTCATGCTGGGGGTTCAGCTCTGTGGCTTGACCAACCTACCCTCAACAAGCAGCAGCTACCTTCCTCCAAACTCATGTACTGTGCCCAAGGGAGATCTGCCATGCCACTCAAGAGCAAAGGTGGGTGGATTAATTTAAACTACCTTTAGTGGTACAGCTTAAATTAGGATTTAAACAAGCCCAGATTTTGCACGATCAAGCCTGCTAAGGCTTTTCAGGGAAGAAGGTCATAGCCTCCAGCTAACAGGAGGGAATAAATTGCTGTACATGGAGCTTTCTGAAGCTATTACAACTGTCTCTGCAGATCAGGCTGGCTGTGGCACACAAGGCAGATGGCTCTAAGAAAGGCAGGAGCACCCACAGACACCTGAACTCTGCAGACAAGGAGCAGAGTTACTGTCACCTGTCTGTTCCACCAATGCTGAGATCACCAAACCTCAATTTCTGCACGATCTTGGCCGAAGTTCATCCAGTTCAAATAAAAAGTTAAAACTGCTTCTTGTTTCTAGTACACTGCCATTGAATCTAACCAGTGCACCAACACCAGAACGTTTCTCTAGCATATCTGGGGGACTGTAGCTACACACCAATGGAAATTCTGTGCAACCTTACTGGGTTTTTTTTGCTTGCAAACTGAACTTTGGAACTGTTTTAATGGAAGCTTTAAAAATATTTCTACTGTTACAAAATCATGAGGAAATTTGTACCCAAACTGGTATTTAGAACAAAAAGAACCTGTATAAAATGGAATTAGGTTTTGTTATTGAAAGCTGAGTTCTGAATGTCAGTTAATCTACACAAATTTACAGAGTACATTCTTTCCTCTTCTCTGAGCAGACTTGAATATAACAGGTCATTAATCAATTACTGTTTCCTTACTCATTGATACTCTTATCCTCTGGATCGAAGAAATACAAAGCCTGTTTGACAGATCCTGGGACCTTTGGCCCCAGATCTTTCATGCCACCTGAACACAGAGTTCTACACCCTTCCACTTCTGCTCTGCTCCTCAGACTTTCCAGAAACTCAGTTCCTGCCCCTGAGCCCACATGGCTCCGTGGTGCTGGCAGAAGTAACACAGTCTGAGCACACCCAACTCCTCCACTGTCACACACACCACACTGTAACCCCAAGCTCATCCCTGCCCAGCACACGGGGCTGCTTGAACCTCCTGTACCCGTACAGGATATAGGAATGATAAAGGCTGCCCAGACCACGGGTCACATGCAGAAAGCTGCTTCATCAACACTTCAATTAGTTAAACATTTAACCTGACTCTTATTAAATGATTTTGGAACAAGTCCAGCATATATCACTCACTGACATCATCACCTGATTTTGTTACCTTGCAGCTGAAATGCTTTGAGCAGTAAGCCCAGGGCACTTCATTCCACTAAAAGCCAGCATGGTCACATACTGCCCTGCCCATGGTGAGCCACAGTGCCCTCCCTTCCCAACCATAACATGTGAGATAACCCCAGACAGCCCACACAAGGGGGGCTACACTTTGGAAAATTCCTAATTTTAGCCCACTATTACCCTTGAAAAAGAAGTAGGTTAATAGAGTAGACATGCAGAAATGGTACTTTTCTTTCAGAACAATTGGTATGATGTACAGTTTTCAGTTAGAGAAGATAATATTTATCTTCCATAATAATAATATTTATGACAGTAACACCAATATTTGGTAGCTGGAGATGGAGCATGTATACAAACTCTGCTGAAATCAATCTATGCCCTTTTTTTTGACCCTTTACATTTTTTTCCTCACTTGTATTTCCTGAGTAGCTGAATTGTTTTCTGATGTTTGTTTTGAGGTTTTGTTTCATTTGGGATTTTATCATTTGGTTGTTTTTTTGGGTTTTGTCCCTTTCTTCACACCTTTTCTTTGCCATTTCACAGCTTTAGTTCAAAGCTGTCTTAGACACAAAATTGAACCGCTGCCAATGTGGAAAATATAATAACCTGATAAATGGAAAAGGTGTAGTAGGAATTCATTTAGAAACAAAACACACTAGGGATCACCAGCACTATTTTACATTTTCACACGGCAGCTCTCACACTCTTTGCAGCTTTGGATTTGCAGGTTAGAGCAGGGGCCAACGCCCCTGTCAGTGACACGGCTGTTGCCCCCTGCAAGGGCACAAGTGGCCGGTGGGAGTCCTGGCCAGGACTGGGGCAGCACCTGTGCACAAGACAGGCAAGGTTCAAGCTCACCAACACTGAGGGACATTCTGATTTCAGACTGCTTTGTTAAGTAGCATGCTATTTTTAAAAAAATGATGCAAACACAACTATGATTGCCAGTTCCTACACTGGACAGTTCAATTCCCAGTTCATCTTTCACAGCATCACATAACATGAAACAGTTTAAGATTATTACCTTTGTAAGCACACCATAAGGTGAAAAGTATTTCTTTTTAAACAGCACCATTAGAGAGAAAAACAGTGATTTCCATCACCTACCTCTACTGCTTGGCCATACTGCTGTTGTCCTCAAAAAAGGCAACAGCTAAAAAATATTCCGTGTTATTTATTAAATATCTATAAAATAGTGAAAAGCTGTAAAAAGCTAAAAATATGATTCTGTTGAAAATGTATGTAGTTCAGCCATATTTCTGTCGTATTTCAGCTCACTGCTTGGCTGCCCTTCCATGGCTCGACACGTCTGTGCTGGGAGGCAGCGAGGGAACGGGCTGTCCCCGAGACCCGGCCTCGCTGCTCGGGCGGAGCCGCCAGGCAGGGCTGGAGTGCCGCTCAGACTGAATGCATTGTTTCACTCGGCCTTTATCCGCCGTCTTAACTATCGACAGCAACAACGCATTTACAACTATATGCAGCACGGAGGCTTAAAGCTTTGTGTAACTGTAAATTCGTGGTATTAGGGGGATTTCTCCAATCAAATGTCATTTACTCAGCTCCATAAACTTGCAGTATACATTACAAGCACCCAGGAAAATCCGTATAATGAGATTTTGTATTTTTTGCTTTTCTTCTTGATACAGCTAAGCAGACGTTTTCTCAAGTATTTTAATGAAATGAGGCAATGTTCAATCTTCAGCTCTTCTGATAGCTACCTCCTTGATTTCACCAATATGCCTCATTCTGCCGGACTCTGTACCAGGCACCGCAGCCATCCCCTGCTCCCCATTAAGCAGCCCCGTCACCAGGAGGTGTGCCTGGGACTCGCTGGCTGCCCCAGGCAAGCACTGATGCTCCAGGTGTGAATTCAGAGAGCTGCGTGTGGAACACTACACCCAGACATGGCCACTCATCCTGACAGAGGCTGCTTCTCATGGCAGGGACTGGTGCACCCCTTGGCTACAGGACCGTCGGTCAGAGGTGCCAGGGCCCTGCCCTTCCCGAGGGTGACCCGTCCCAGCCCCTGCTGCAGCCCGGGAGAGCCCGGCTCGGCCAGCACAGTCACTCTGCCTCTCACACCTGCCGAGCAGGAGGTTCTGTGGCCCAGGCTGCTCCCGGGACAGGCAACCACTACTGACATCTGCTGCCAAAGCCAGCGTTAAACCAACACTATCCAACTTAGCACCAGAGCAACTAATCTGTAGGCTACAGTTTATTGGTTTTGTCATGTTTGGTCATCAGCAAATTGCATTAAAACCTTCAAATTCCTCAATTGTTTTGGCATTCAAAGGTTTTGGTGGAATTTCAGAAAGGCTTACGGTGTGAGTAGACGAAACAAAAACATAGATTTGGGAATTATGACATGAAACTTCACAGGTTTCACCCATTTTTGATGCAGACATGTAAAGTAAGCACTTTAACTTTCTGTAGTGCAAGATAAATGACAGCACACCCCAAAAGTCCTCTGATTCTATGGGTAAATTTTTTTGAGTTTATAATTTGCCATGACAGTTTGGTAACATCAATATGCAAACAAATTTCAAATATACCCTTGGAAATGCTTAAGTATTTGACACGTCATCGGAATAAAGTGAAACCCATTTCTGTGATGATAATCGCCCTAGATGAGCTCACTGAGAGCAGTCAGAGCAGGACAAACATGCCCCTGCCTGCTGTGGAATGCCCCGGCAGGGAGGTGGGCATAGCTCAGGGTGTCCCACCCAGCACTGCCCACCCCTCAAGCTGGGACAGCAGGCACAGCTTGGGAGAGGCAAACTTGTGCCTGTGAAATGCAGTGTATGTGCAGCTCCCAGGCAGCTGGAGTGCCCCATCGGTGACTGCAGCACTGCACTGAACCGCTCTGCACATTTCCTGCTGCTCCAGAAACTGCTGGGCTATTCCAGGGGGCAGTGGGGAAAGCACAGAAAGTAAACCACCCTCGTGCCTATGAAATAGGTTTAATCTTACAAAACCCAGAGGACCTCAGGCAGGCACATCATTACTCAAAGTGACTGCCAGAAGTGTTTGAATTTCCTTTATCAGTTCCAGTGCTGCCCAAGGGGCTGCATTCCAATGAGTCAGGTGTGCCAATGACACACTCCTGTTGAATTGTGTGCAACGTGCTGCTGTTAATAGTGTGGGACTGTCCCATTGATAAGCAAGAGCCTTTTGGTTTCTCCCACACCACTCAGCCTTCCCGAGTCACACAACAGTAACTGAGGAAAAGAACCAGCCAGCTGTGAGAGTCAGGCCAGGCAGTGTGTCCTGTACTGCATAGCTGAGCCCTGGTACCCATGGGTGTCCACCTGCACCAGTGCCTGTTCCACACACCTGGCTGAGCCCTGGTACCCATGGGTGCTCCCTTGCATCACCATGTGCTCCCACAGCCCTGGCAGCCCAGAACTGAACCAGCCACACTGCAGAGGGAGTGGCAATCCCAACACTGCCTCTGTATGGGAGGCCGAACAGTCCAGCGGCTTCTGACAGAAACCCGTGCATGGCACAGCATGAAACAAAAGCAAGTGGAGGCAACTGAAACCTCACACTGATTTCCCACTCTTATCTCCAGTCTTGTCATGCATAGCACAGGTAAAGCTGTGTAATACTCACATGCAACACTACTTGTATCATTTCAGGATCTTAAGTGTTAAAGTGTACGGGATGCCATAAAATGTGTTAGGGGTACTGAATACAATACCTAGTTATAAAAATTAATTATGAGAAGAAACAATTTTAACATGCAAGTAACTTACAGGTACACAAGAATAAAACTGCACTGGACTCCAGGGCTGCAGCTGATCGAGTGCTTCCTTCTCCACCCATCACACTACAACTGCTGAGGATCCACAGATCAGCTCTTGTTCCCATCCTTCACATCCGTCTTGGAAGAGCAACTCAGCTACTCCTCTGTCCTGCCTGCATTTACAATGCACTTGTAACACTGGTGGGAACAGACGAACAAGCCTGACCTACAAGGACCTGTGTTTGTTTTGCTTTGTCTAATTGTGCAAAGCAATACTCATGTCTTACAAGCAGCAGCACCAGAAGGAGCCTTGCAGTGAGGTGGGAGCCTCTCAGGTGTACCCCAGGAGGTGACAGTCCCATCACTGGCAGCAGAGCCACACCAGGGCCAGAGCAGCAGTGGGAAAAGCAGGAAACTGCTCTGGCACTGAGGTCTGCAAACCCTCCAGCTGGACTGACAGTAAATGCTACCAAACATTTTAACCACAATAAAGGAGATTAAAGCACTGGCTTTGAAAAAAAGAATTGTTGATTTCCTCAAGTACAGAAAACAAAGGATAAAAATAAAAAGGTGTTCAACTCTTACATTTTACTTCTGCTGGCTTTTTTAGGGTTTGTAATAGTTTTGTTGGTGGGGGCAGTGTTTCTTGTTTTATAATGTAAGACTCTGCCAAGTCACTCTTTCATGTGGCCAGAAGAAACATCACCTTGCTTCTAAACCAAGTTCTCCTTGTTTCTGGGAGCAGCCTGTCAGCTGTCCGTGATCCATCTCTCAACACAGCATTCAGTTTCCAAGAGTTTTCTCCATGCCCTCTTCATGTTTATTTCATTTCTTATCAACCTCAGCAAAACATTTACATCACCCACTTTGGGGAAACACAGGCAAACTTATGGCTCTAAATTTTGCTGCTGTATTTGTGTTTGCTGTGAAACTGTTCAAAGGGATTGTTTTCCCTTAAATCTTTCAACAACTCTTCTAACTACACTGTAAGCAACTGTCTGTGAAGACATGAAAGCCTATGATTCAAATACAGACTAACTGGTTTTTCACAGCTTCTTACACGTCTCTTAAAAGGGATATCCCCCTTACAGAGTAAGTCCAAGCATGAACCAACACTGCTCATGTGCCAGAACACACTGCCTATACCAAGCTCTAAGCTCATGTCCTTCAGTACAAATGTAACATAGCATCGCATTCACACCTCAAACAGTTTGTACAAAAACACCTGTGTTAGCTGGTACACTGGATTTTCAAAATCTATTTTAAATAATTGCCTCCTGTTTCTTAAGGTCTTGTAGGAACAACTTTCCATTTAACTTCCAGAAATATTTATTATGACCACAGGAGGAAACGTTTCAGATTGATACCCAGGTTTACTGCTGAAGTAAACAGTATTTAAGGCAAGAAACACTAATGTTCAGAGCACACTCTATATCCATGCCAATAGGAGCTCTGCTGGAACCTGAACTGCAGGTACAAATGGTTCATAAGGACACACGTTATCAAGGCTTTTGACATGCTTGAGATGAGTGAGTGCCCAAACACATTCATACTTACAACGATTGCTAAGGAATTAAAATACATCAGGATACTCATTACAGCTGAAATACCAACAAATGCTTTGCCATAGTTACCATTATTGCATGGGAAATACATCAGGAATGTTTCATGCTACTTATGTATGCCAACATCACACTTATAAGCAAGATGTTCCCTCAAAACACATATAATAAGTTTCAGAAAAGCTGAATGAAACTGGATAGTTAATTTAGGAAAAAAAAATTGGATTACTGCATTTAACTAGCACTGTTACTTTGATACAAATATGTGTACTTCTACTGTATTTCTCCTGAGCTCAATCTAAAAAGTAAAATTCAACATATTTAGAGAGAAATTAAAGCTTTACATACAATCTATTGACAATGTAATCAATTATTATGAGACCCCTTGAAACTCCCATAATTCTTTACAGCAAATCTGCATTTTTTTAATACTTTGGATATTAATGGATGTGAATAACTATCAGTGAAAATATATGAAGAGGACATAAACACTACTAAAAAGCCTTTAACTTACGGGACAAATGAAAGTAAAGTCATCAGGACCTGTACCTTGTGCTGGCGATACTTGGTGACTCTGCTCCAAGCCTACATCTCTCTAGCTGATTAGCCACAATTTGCCTTTCCACTTCCAGTTCTCTGGTAAGTCTTTGAAATTGGAGCTCCTGAAATTTTAAAATAAAAAGAAAAGCATTCTTGATGTTAAAAAAATGGGTGTGGATGAACTCTGAAATAATCACTGATTCATCACAATCATGTTTCTTTTTGTTTGACTCCTCCCTAGGGGAATAAAATACCAAAGTGGAAATTTAATGGTTCCTTAAATCAGTGATTCATGCAAATGTTGATTTATCACCTGTTACAAAAAGAAAAACATGTTTAAGCATTTTTGGATTTTCTGCCTCCTGAATTAAAATTTTTGTCTCTCCTTATGTTGCCACCATCTAACAAAATCAGTGCCTGTAAAGTCAGTCTTCAATTTCATCTATAAACAAGGAAACTGGAAAACACCCCATCCTAACCTTTCCAATCACAAACCTTCACATCCTAAACTATTCTACATTCTGACTTCTGCACTTGGAAACCTTAACATTTGCCATTTCAAACTGGCTGAGGGTAGAGATGTGGTATTTCATCTTTTCTGAGTTCAGCTTTTGTGACATTTCTTGGTCAAAAGTACCAACCTCAGCCTTTGTAACAACAGGCTTATGAAATGCAACACTCCAAGGGTTGCATTACACATGGGACTTACCAGTCTGCACAGGATGGGTGTTACTGGAGCCATTTTCTACAACACTCTGCACTGAGATTGTGTCACATCAAGGGACATTGGGGGTGTTTTTACCCACAGTTAGCTTTTGTGAACAAGAAAAAGGGTTCTATTGAGCAATTGTGTTATTTTTCAGATTGATACTGCAAACCCCCTGCAGTTTAAGCAAACTGTTCAACACTACATAAAAATAGACAAACACCAATATTTAATGATCTCATGAAGCAAGTCATATACAGGTGAAGTACAGGACAGAGCACTCCTCTGACTTGAGAGATCAAATTATTGATCAGGTTTTTCCTTGAGTGCAACTCCTGTAATGGCACTGCAGCCCCATGCCCCGCACAGTGCCAGGGACCACAGTGCATGCCAGCTGTGCCCCCACACCACATGAAATGGGGCTGAACCACCTCCCTCTGCTCCCTGCAGTCTGTGTCCCTTTTCAGTAAGACGAAGGGTGGTTCAGCAGTGCTCCACAGCTCCCTGCAGGGACCTCTGCTCACAGCCCTGACGGCTTCTACAGCGCACAAGAGACTCGGAGTAACAGCGGGGGAAGGCTACTCTGAACTCAAGATTTACCTTGCAGAAGGAGCACTGACAACACACTGAGATCTGCTCCAAGAACCTTGCAAGAGAAGACTAATTGCCCCAGCCCAGAGCTGCCTGCCTTATCAGAGGGGTGCCAACTGCAGTTGCCCTCCTGCTGAAACACCAGGTGAGATGACAGGACCAAAAAAGCTGTGTCAGACAGTCTGACCTGAGTCCCCACCACCAAGGTGGCTGCTCCACACACAGCCTACTGCTGCTCCCAGAGGATACACGAGACTGTGGACACTTCCAAACGCTCCTGAATGCTCACTAACCAAACTGACCAAAGCCACCCTAACATCACAGATAACAGCGAGCACACAGGGCTTTGCATCCAGGACATGGGGCTCTCCCTCTGCTGCCCCCAGACAGGAGAACCCACAGAGCAAACTGCTGTGCCCAGAGAGCAGAGCAGAGCACACCGAGCTACAGGGGGGAGCTGTGGCCTCAGCCCACCCCTTCACAAGGCTGGCATTCCTGTCCAGCCCCAGAACTGGAAAAGCTTCACACAGTGCACACTCAAATATCAAAGAGCATTTCAGACGAGTTCTAAACTTGGATTTTAGTAAAAGCTGCTTTTAGACAGAATTCTACAGTTAAATCATTTCAAATCCAAGACTTGATGTGAAGAGCCTCACAAATATGATAACCCAGAGACCACCACAAATTTCATGGGCCTGTGACTGGAATAAAAAGCACAGAGAATATCCAAGGTTTGTATGACACAGAGACCCAGTTGTCACAGTCTAACATCAGGGTTTCGCTTGATTCAGCTTCATGTTATACCACAAGGGTTCACAGGCTCCAGTTAGTTCATTCAGAAAGTTTGTCTTTTGCAGAGAAAATATTAAAAAATTCTATTAAGCAAAAAAAGTCAAAGAAATTTATAATTTTAATTTATTTTCCAATACTAAGTCAGAATATAGATGACACATCCATCTAAAAGCTGATTCTCCAGAACGCCATGATTTAAAAAAAAAAAAGAAATCCATTCATATGCTGAAGCTATGCAAGTTTTGGAGCTAATGTCAGCAAGACAAGCTTCTTTCAGAGAAAACGATACAGCTTGTAACAAACACAAACCTTTAAAATAAACAGTACTGTGCTGTTTGTTTGCAGAAATAATAGAAAACATTTAGCCTATGTTTAAAGCTGTTTCCTGTTCCTTACTTTTAAACCAATATTTAAATAGCAATGTCATGAACACAAACTCCAAATCTGAACCTACTTTTATTTACTGATCTTTTAATTGCATGAAAAAATAAAACCTATGATAACCATTACTTACTTCCATTCGACCAATCTCTATTAATTTGCTTTTTCATTACATACAGAAACATTAGTGAACACATTATTCCAGAAGATGCCTTGTTGCATAACATCTGAATTAACAAATTGCCTATTTAAGTAAAAATCCCTATTTTTTTTCTCACACTGCAAAAACTCAAAGCCAGGTAAAAAAACGGTACTTCTGTTTTTATTGAGAGTGGAAAAAGTGAATGGAATAAATGGGCAACAGAGCAATAAATTTTACTTCATTTATTTATACAATAATTAAAATGGAAAACTCACTCAATTCTATCAGAAAACCTATCTTAAGAAGGAAGATAAGAAACCATCCAGTCCTGCTCAGCCACTTCTGCAGCACTTGCACTGCTGAGTGAGGACCAACACCATCAGCTGCCCACCCTGCTCCTCATCCCTCTGTGTTGGTGTTGAGCAGACAGCCCACCGAGCCCTCCGCGACTGAGTGGCAGGGAGGGAAGAGGCCTGCAGCTCCTCTGCCAGTTTGAAATCACTCTGATGCTTCAGGAGATCTGATATGCTTTTGCAAGGGCAAGCACAGCAGCAAAAACCAGCCTAGCCCTTTTCGTAGTGTATGTTCAGGGGTGGGCAGCCTGGGAGTGCAGGGAAGTAGCAGTTTACAGACTTTGGGAAACAACTAGTGCTGACTTTTGTGTGTGTCTTCCTAAATTTGGTATCTGCAGCTGGAGATGATATGCCTTAAATACCTGCATAAATAGACAAGAGAGAGTTTCAGAGCTACCATCTTCTTTACAGAGGGAATACCTCAATGCATTAAGCCTTTTTTCTTTTAGTCTTCTTTAAAAATATGGTAATTTAAGTCCTAATCAATTCTAAGTTGATCAAATTACTAGTTTATGCTTCCTTACAATGCCATTTTACACCACTCTGAATGGACCTACTCCCATGGTATGTATCTATCAGACAGCACACCAGTTCTGGCAGGGGTCTCTTGGAATTTGTTTCCCTAGCCAGCTCTCTGGAAGCAGTGGGAGAGCACACTCCTCAAGCAGGGAGCTCCCAGTACAGAGGAGTTGCTGCCCTGGGCACAAATCATAACTCACTGTCTACTACAGCACTGCCTGATGACAAAATGACAGTGCAGGACTCAAATACAACTCTTAATAAGCTTATTAGTATTTGCAGCAGAACGTCCATGTGGCAAGCACATACTGAAATTACAGGTGCAGGTCACAGAACACGCTGCCATACTGCATTCCAAGGAGCAACCAAAGCTCACACAGACACACTACACTGGCTTGGTCAGAACTAGTTTTTTCCAAAACTATCCAAGGGGAAAAAAAGCAACCTGTAATTCTATTCACCTCTTTAGCAGTAACTACTTAATTACCTTATCAAACCACAGGTTTTGTGTTCATAACCTAAATTCCACTGCAAAACCACAGACCATAATTCTTAACACAAAACTACAGAAAATGACAGCTCTAAGCACAGTTCCAGCTGCAGAGCAGGAAGCACACACAGGGCAGAAAGGAGCTTGCTTTGGAAGGCAGCCGTACCGACTGCAGGCACACAGGCTTCCAGGAGTGAGAGACAGAGCCCAGCACATTTTAGAGCTGTGTAACTTCTTTCTGGAGGAGGGACAAACCCTGTGTGGGGTGGTGATGCCGTGGTGTTCACCTCAGGACACCACCAGCTCCTCCTTGGCAAGCTCCCCATGCACTGGTAAGCAATCCCCATCCTTGGCAGCGATGACGAGATCTGACTCGAGATGACACTTCACTGCCAGAAGGTACAGACAGGACCAGTTATACCAATCCTGACAACTGAATCCTTTTGTCCTGTGAAACCTGAGTGCCTCTGACAGGTTGGTGGCTCTTTGGCAAGGGACAAAAACCACCCAACACACTGTTGGGCTATTGCCAGCAAATATTTGACAATGGGTAAGTAATGGGAATGCAGTTTGTGTGACTGACCGTGAAGACTGCCATTCTCCTGTTGCAGGCTTCAGATAATAAATAAAAGAAGGTTTAGAGGCAATTCTGTGCCTTTTATCTGCATCCCACCCTGACACCATGTTGCAGATTCAGCCTTTTGATTTCTCTTAATGAGGAACTTTCATCCCCCAGCAACACAGATGAGAATGAGGACTCTATATTACAATGATGAAAAATCAAAAATTACTTTCTTCCTGCCCTGTTGTGAACACCTCTGGCAAAACTTGAAACTTTGAACAAATGGTCCAGGTGGCTAATGGAAGGTTTTCTGGTGACAGCTCTGCAAGAATCAGCAGCAATGGCATAAGCAGAGCAGCCACAGACTCCTTTTGGGTGGTTCCTGCCTGGCTAGTCCGACCCAGACTGGGCAGCTGGGACAGACAATACCTCTAACAGATAGAGGTATCTCTTGCAGCTTCTTGACTTGACCAGTTCTCAGTGGCTGCTGTGGCAGAAGACAGGACATAGATGGGCTGGTATGCCAAGCTGCAGTAACACTGGGATATGCTAACTTGCTTCAAGTGCCAAATGTCACTGTCTGTGAAATATTACCACGGTAATTGTCAGCTGAACTACAAAATGTGTTTCTAATCACAAAAATGTTGCCATTTGAACAATCAAGTTAAGCCTCTTTCAATAGCTCAAGTTGCTGATCTAAGAAAGTGAAGCCTACATCTGAGAGGAGTATTTTACCTTGCATTTACTATTTCTCATTCAACTGCCACACAGAGTGCAGAGCCACACAACTCCCAAAGTTCACACAGTGCTACAGAAACGGCAATTACATTTCAGATATTTTTATGATACAAATGTGCAACAAAGGAGAGGACAAATAAAATTAAGTTCATTTATAACTTCCTTCACATTAACGCCCTGCACTGATAGGCGCCCTGTAGCAGAGAGCTACATTTCCCGTTAGTGTAATTCAGAGTCAGATGCTGCAAGTGACTACTTAAAAACAAACTGAATTTGTATTTTCTGACATGAATGTTATACTGTAGTGACCTGATCTTTAAATTACCGACCAGCACATATTTCAGAAAAAAACCCTGTACTTCTAACTATATTAAAGCAACCTTAATATTTTCTGTAAAATTAAGTTTACTCACACACACAATGGCATTTGCATGCTTTCAGTACCTCAGTATCTTCCAAAATAGAAGACAAAAGATAAAAAATTGGACAGTGTAGAGAGAATCACACATTACAGCACGTGAAATGACATAGCTACAATTACTGGCTGATCACACTTACTCTGTATTCAACAGCAGCAGACCATTAAAGCCCTTAATACTTTTACGCCTGCATTGTTCACTAGTCTGGTACAACACTTTAGTGCTGCTCTGGCAGCTGAGGGATCAACATTTCAGCAGTTCATAGAAAGCTTACTGATGGCAGTGGGGAAGAATGGCACTGGAGGCATTCCTGGGCTGCCTCCGGCACATCCTCTGTGAGCCCGCGATGGTGCTGGGGCTGGGTGTGCTCTGCCAGCTGGGGATGGGGGCTCAGCCCCTGCTGAGAAGGCAGGCTGGCAACCTCAGCTACTGAGAGGGCTGCAAGAGGTGCCAATGCTCCACTGTGCTTCAGGGGCACCCACAGTCCTAGGCAGGTTCTCTCACCAGGGCAGCTTCTCCTCAGAAGCTGAACAGTACACAGGAGAAAGGAGAATTAACTTCTAGAGCTCCACATGGAGAAAGAGACAGTTTTGATTAACAAAATGAGTTGGCCATTTCACCTGAGACAGGAAGCGTTCATATATTTTGTTGTATTTTGTAGGAAGCCCACTTGTCAGACTTGACTCACTGAAACTAGTAATGCTTGTAAACAGCAGAAACTGTAAACTTCAAAGTGCTGGGATTAAACAGGGAATAATGGCCTATGCAATTGAACATTACTAAGAGTTGGAAAAAAAACCCAGTTCCTCCAGCCGGTCAGAAAATGCAGACCAAGATTTTTCTTTCACTCAGGCTGAGCTTGGAAGTCCATTTAATGAGTTAAGTACTGTCTTTACTTCAGAACTGCCACACATTTATCTCTATGTGTGCAAATCAGAATTTCAAAGTGAGACTATGCCTCACTTTGTGTGGAAGTGCATTTAGTAAGTCCTTTTTTTCAGGTATCTAGGTGAAGTAACATGCCTACACAGTGAAGTGGATATAAAGCATTACCTATCTGAACTGTAAAGAAATCTCCCAAACGTAATATCAAAACACTTGTCATTCCAGTAAAGATGTTCTAAAATGCAGTAACATACAGGGAGAAGGCATTTTCCCCTCTATTTGCACCCAAAAAATGTAGGAGTTTGTTCCTCGCTCCCTCCAAACACTACAAAAAACCATCAAGAACTACATGAAAAATTTGTACTTAAACAATAAAGAAGAAAAAAAAATCAAAATGCAAGTTCTCTTCTTACATGATATAGTTCGACACACTTATACAGAAGGAAAAGATTTTGCTGAAGTGCTGAACAATAGAATGCTTTTAGGAAAGCACAGAGAAACCCAGAGAATTTATGATTATCCATCTGAAAGCATATCCAATTGTTCTTACCCTACCACTGGTTAACAAAAGAAGAGGTGAAAAGTTGTCCATCTCTAAGAGTCAATAGCAACTAGACCAAACTACAAAATCCACCACTGCTCTAAGCGCTTCCCTCTTAACAAAGACATTAAAATCTGCATATTCCAGTTACTTTTGAAAACTGCATCAATAGTGGTTTTTCCTGTAAGACCTTTTCTCTCAGCCCAATCGCGGAAAACTAACATGCTAAGCAGGAAATCCACAATTCCAAATGATCCAATTTAATCTTCACAGTTCAGCAGCAGCTCATTCCAAATCCAGCAGGGTACAGTTTGCACATGGAAAGTAGCAGTGATTCCACAAACCCAGGAGCAGTTGGCAACTAGATGCCCTACATTCTAACCCCCCAAAAAGTTACTGCTATGCTGCTGCACCTACAATTTTTAACAAGCTATTTTAGTAAGAAAATACTCCATTTACCTTTAATATGGATAAAAGACTCCCCCTACAGAACTGAACTTCCATCCAAATACTCCCCAGGATTCAAAAGTATAGAAAAATACATTTTAGTGCTTTGGTTTTATTTAAAACTTGTTGCAGTAAGATACTTCTATCCATTATAGTGTGGAAGCCTCATAACATTTTAGAAGTGAAATACATGTTTTGAGTGAAAAAATCCCAACCTACCTCCAAAACAAACCCACAGAAAATAATCCTCTCCCTAAATAAAAAATAAAAAGCCGAACCACAACAACAGCAAAATACCCACAATCCATCAGCAAACCCACTAAAAGACAAAAAAGGTCAATACATTTCAGCACCTCCAATCACCTGGGACCTCCGTGGTGAGCCAGGACTGATGATAAATGGTGGGGAGCGGCTGTGTGACCTCTGCTGTGGCTCCCTCAGTACCCTTTAGGGAATCCTATGTGGCCCCAAGGACTACCTAGAGACACAGCACATATGGGCAGGAGCCAGCCCTTCCCTGTTGTGACCCCAGAGCACACCTGTGTCTGCACCCACAGTTAGCTCAGCCTGCTGGCAGAGCTGCCCTCCCACCAGCCAAAGCCAGAGGGGTTCTTGTGGCACTAGTGGAATTTACACTAACGAGGGATGTGTTTTCATACCAAGACAGAACTTGAGCTTTCTCAGTAAAGCACAAAGGTGTAGTAATCTAAATTACTTCACAGGTTACATGTGTTATGTATGTATTATTTTATGACACTGTAAGTGAATTGAAATGTTTCTTTCCTAAAATATGACCAAGGGAGATCTACCCAGCTGTCTGACACCTGAGTCAATGAGGTTCTGCTCTGAGTTCAGGTGACACACACCAGTTTGGTAAAACAGTTGCCTTAAACTAATTTGGGGTAACAGAAAAAAGAAACAAATGAAGAGGTTATTTAGAAGTGGCGTGCAGGGCTAAAGAGTGCAACTTTTTATATATCATGGCTACCCTTTCTCTGCTATGGCAGAAAGCTTAACAAAGTAATTCAATACATTTATCTACAACAGTAATTTTAAAAGTTTCTCAAGGTAAAATCTTGCCAATTTGACAAGTAATAATAAGACTCTTCTGAATTGTGTTTCCACTGCCGTGTTTCTGAAGCACTGAAGTCAGGGTGTGGCAGATCTATTTTACAAACACTGACCTGCTGCACCTCTCAGTAATTCCTGTACCAAAGGAAGCTGGGCCACAGCAAACAGTGTAGTAGTTTCTGTTCAGGCTTAATAAAGTAAAGAACTGCACTGGAAAATATTCTGTTCTGGGCTTTCTGCCACACAGGAAGGGTGTTGAACATGTCAGTGTCCATACTATTATCAACAGAAAAAATACCAGAAAGCGACACTTCAGCTCTTAATTCTTTCATGTTATCACTTCCAAGAGTGAAGTACAATTTACATCTTCTTCCCATCACACTCATTTTATGTGTCTGTACATTTTGCAGTGAGGCTCCAGTTCTGAAGTTTTTGTAATACTAATGAATAACGACAATTTTAATTTTTTTTTTTTTTAGTTTTCATCAGAATTTAGCTATGTAGTAGCTCACATATCTAACAGTCTTTTCATGAATGAAAAGAGGGAGAAGTTTTAACATTTTCAAAATGCAGAAATATTCCATTATCAGTTTTTCTTGTGTAATAAAAAGACAAAAACATTGCTTGGTTAGGCAAGAGAACACTAACAAATGCCTTTTACTGCATGTTGTGTATGAAGCTGTTACAGACAGTGCTGCTCTAATGGCAGCTTAAGAGTGAGCCACAACTGCTGCAGGGGGAGGCACAGAGCCACCCTGCGCAGTGAGGGCCCTGGAGATCAATCCCAGCACTGACTCTGCTCCTGGCACTGAGATCCTGCCTGGAGATCAATCCCAGCACTGACTCTGCTCCTGGCACTGAGATCCTGCCTGGAGATCCCAGCACTGATACTGCAGTGGGACCACATGAGAACTAATACATCAAGTGTTTGCATTCAGTTACCATCTTGATGCAAGAACGGATTCATCTTACAGGAAGTTGCAAAACAGATACAGCAAACCACATTTATTCTGAAATTCAGCTGTTCCAGACTGTGTATTAAGCCAAGAAAGATTATTATTACTTCTCATTCTGATACAATGAAAGTGAAACTGACTTCTCTCTTTGTGTTCTTAAAAAAAACCAAACAAACCCCAAAACCAAAACATCAACAAAAACTTTAATCAGAATGATTCTTCATAAAACATAAAATTTCCCCCTTGATTGATCTTTACAAACTAAGGCTAAACTTGACTGCAAACACATTTTTCCTATACAGACTATCACTTTAGATACACACCCATAAATGTGCTGCAGGTTTAAAATACATTAGTACCTTGGTACTGGTAACAAACTAAACTCAAAGTTTAAGCCCCATTCTCTAGTAAAATACTATTAATCATACCCATCTGTATGTGCAGGTCTCTGCAGTACTGTACACAGCCTTGCAGGATGTACAATGTTCCATCAATTCGACACTACCTTTTCTTCTTTTTTCAACACTAAACCTGCATTTCCAGTCTGACTTACAACACGACTCAGACATTCCAAGGGATACAGAACACCAGAATAATGCTTCTGTTCAATGCAGGTAACTGAATCCCTCATATTCAGACTCTGATACACAAAATACACTACACTGATGCTGGGCAACATGCTATAGAAACAAACAGGGGTGTTTTTTCCAGCAATGCAATAAGAGATAGTGGTTAACTCCACACACTGTGAACTGATGAACTGCTGAGAACAAAGCAGATACCTGTTCCTTCACAGAAGCTAAAATGGTGGTGGCAGTAGCCTCTGGTTCCATGCCTGGGCCTGTGGACGTGTCCTGCGCTGTCTGTGGCAGCCCCTCCTCCACCATCGGGCTCTGCTCAGGGGCTGGCATTTTGCCTGCAATAACAAGATTTTAAGATAGTTAACATTGAGTCAATGATGTTTAAAATTCAAGCTTCCAGAATTTTAAATTATCTATCTTATGCTTTTTGCTAAAAACTTCCCAAACTCAACCAAACTAGCAGAGAACTTTGCATTGCTAATATCAATGTATGTTGCTTTGACTGTGCTTCACCTTCACAGAGACCAGAGTCACCCACAGAACACGAGGGTTGGGCAGAAGCAAGCAGGCAGCATGACATTTAAAGATTAGTTTTAAAAACACTATTTTGTGGTGGCTACTGAAACTAGCAAAATTCAAGTGTTAACCATGAAGAATATGCAGGATCAGTACAAGTTCACCACATGCAGTTTACAGCATAGAATGACATGTAATAGCAGAATGCTCTGCTGTCAGGAACAAGCTATGGAAGAGACTAATTACAGTAATAAAAACTTAATGGGAGTGCTCTTTTTGGAAAAGAGGAAATTAAAATACTAAAGCAATTGCCCTGGGCTATGGATAGCATGGAAAGGACTGACAGGATTAGTGTCCAAGAATCCCAAGCTGCATTATTGTAGAGGCAGTGCACTAACAATTCCAGGCCATGAGAAAAAGTAACTCATTTGTTCAATTATTCAAGTCACTATTAGCTAATACTCCAGAGATGGTTATGAAGTGTGTTTAATGCTTTGAAAATAGCGAGAAGATGGCATTCATGTAGCTTCTGCACACATACCATGCTATAACATCCTTCAGAAAGTAAAGCTTGTAAGGTCTAACGTTACTAGTAGTCCATATTTCATTTCAGATTTTGAGAACAAACCCATTCCATGTTTTTAAAGCAGACAAACAGAAGCACAAGTTTCTTCTCCCCTCCCTTCATTTCACAGAGTGGGGACCTGCCCATGCTGCAAACAGGCTCCAAGACTGGAAGCCCACTGCGAGACCCCTCAGCCATGACCACCTGCATGAGCACAGGGCACCCCACGAGATCAGTGCACACCTTGCTGCGGGGCTGCATCTCTGACTGGGACTGGAGCTGACCCTGGAGGGATCTCTTCTGGGAACAGGATCACTAGCCTCCCAGGAGGTTTGTGCCCTCACAGAGGTAAAGCACAGTGCTGTCAGAGGAGTGCAGAGAGGATGCTGAAGAGGGATAGCGTAAGAACAAGTACTTTCATTCTGCCTCCTGTACAGTGGCACATGCAAAGCAAGAGGGATGGCTCCTTTCAGGCCCATGAGCCTCTCCAAGCAGGGATCTTTATTAACCACACTATTCTGGTCTGCTAAAAATGCTGGTGACATGATCCATGTTCAGTTTCACATCAGCCACTGAGGGATTCAAACAGTTTCAGGGGAACGCAAGTGAAGTGAGTGATGAGAGGCAGTGGTGCAGGAGTCTGGTCACTCACCACTTGTACCACTGCAAATGGAGAAGGAAAAGCTGCTTCCCAAACATGTCAAGCAGGAGCCCGACTCAGAATCAGCCACTTTTGGGGCAGGACATCTCCCCTCAGCACCTTGCAGGTATAGCACAGGAAGGCTGCCCCACACCCTGAAATGAGCCTGTGTGAACAGCCTGTTCTCACTGTACATCCAGATCTCATTTATCTTCTGGAACAAGGAAATCAAAACTGCACAAACCCAGCACTGACAGGTTTCTGGTGTCAGGACAGCACAGGGACACTGGAGTGGGCCGGTTCAGCCACACCGGAGCCACTGCACTCCCCTCCCCTCCCACACACCGGGTCTGGCCTGCCCTCCCCTCCCCTCCCACAGACACGGAGCTCCCCATCACCTCCCACACACACGGAGCTCCCCATCACCTTCCCTCCCACAGACACGGAGCTCCCCATCACCTCCTACACACACGGAGCTCCCCATCACCTCCCCTCCCACAGACACGGAGCTCCCCATCACTTCCCACAGACACAGAGCTCCCCATCACCTCCCCTCCCACA
>VXAU01001682.1:540757-563688 GCA_013399695.1 Formicarius rufipectus | reverse complement strand
CCACCCCCCTGGTCCCCTCCTCTCCCTGCCCTGCCGCCCCCCCGGCGCTGTGCCACCGCGCTGTGCCACGGCCCGTACCCCTCAGAACAGAGCGGCGTTAAACGCTGCTTGGTTTCCGACGTGCTGCAAATGAACAACCAGCCATACCCGGCAGTTTTTGAAACCCTGGTTTTACTGGTTTAAGGCTTGCAGAGACAAAGGCTACCTGTCAGGCAGGTGCACCCCTAAAGCTTCAGGGACCTTGGCTCTACAGAGCCCACCAAATGGCAATCGAGTAACCTGAATAAAAACCAAACTCTTATAGTTGTATATAGCATTTTGAAAAGTCAAAGATGCAACTTTACAGTTTCAGAAAATAAAAGTGGTTCCTTTAAAGTTTTACTTCTAAAAATCAACTATTTCATCAAGCAGTAATAATGCAAAGAAGCACAGAATGTGTGTCACAATTCTATGTGTCATACCTGATCTTTTATATCACTTTCCACAGTTCTTTTATTACTACAACCCAGTGTTTCAGGTTTCTAAATGAACTGTTAAATTTGCAAGCATATCACAAAGTAATAAAACTACCCAGTCATGATTTTCCTTCATTTAGAAATATTTGCTAAGCAATCAAAAGGACGAATCTCAAAAACTCTCCCAAGTTACACGCGGGCTTCTCTCAGAGACAGGCTGATGCTGGTCCATACACCTGTCTGGAACAGGGGAGTGCCTGCTTGTCTTGGGATTTCCAGGTGAGAAGTACAAACCAGGACAATAAAGCCAAGCTTTTAAATAATAAAGCAGCTGAGAATTATCAATTATGCAGAGTTATGCATGTTTGCAGCTTTAAATCAATTAAAAAACTAATTTAGGTGCATTGTGGTTTAACCTGGAGGGCAGTTCAGCCCCACTCCCTCCATTCCCATGGAGTGCAAAAACTCCTGAGTTGAGATAAAGTGTAATAGAGAACCCAAACTCTGCATGCACAAGCAAAGCCAAGCCAATGCCATCATGGCCACATTTCTGTATTTCCAGATCTTCCCAAAGGTCCAACTACAGCTTACAAAAGATAAGTTTAAGATGTCTTAAAACCCTGAAATCAGTGCAATAGTTATCAAACAAGTGAGACTTCATTTGCTTTGAGACATGAGGGAAGGTAGAACACTGTTTCTGTTACTTACTTTAAAGAAAGCACTTAACTTTTTCAAGCTTTTGTGATGTACCACAAACCCAAAAATGTACCATACACTACAAAAAATGTAGTGTTGTTTCCTTACAAGTGATGTTTAAATGAAAGCTTAAAACTGGAGTAAAAGCTACAAAATATGATATAATGAGCACAGCAGTGAAACAAGCTCAGTTCATCTTTTTCATGTTTTTCTGCGTCACTCTCTTCTCACCTCAACGCTGTGAATAACTTTTCAACCCATCTGCAGGAAATTTCTGTAACAAACCAGTCTAGACAACATCCATCTGAAGCAGCTGGAAGGTGTGCAAATTAATCTGAACAGAAAATATACCCAGTATTGAGTATCTAATAACATCCAGATAAAAAACAATCAAACTAATTAGTAGTGAAGGTGTCTGTTAAATGTGCATCTATCTCAGTGTTCAGAGATGTAATTAGAGAACTACACCCCTCCATACAGGCAGTTGTTTCAACTGCTGTTCTTTCAATTAACACATTTCTTGGCAAAGTTATTCATTTTCTAATCTCAGTTTCAAGATCAGACAACTGTTGGCACTGATCCTACAAACACTTAGGCACACACTTGAGCTAACAAATGAGTCTGTTTATTCACCCCGACCTCCTGCCAGGCCCTGAGCTCGGGTGACAGGAACAGGGAGATGCTCTCCAGAGCCCAATCCCCACCACCTCACCTCTGGCCAGGCACTCTGCCTGAGGAAAGGCACTCACAAAGTCAAGTCAGGTTCTCATCTTCACCTTACAGGAACAGGAAACAACGCAGGTTTCATAAGAGCCTTAACATCAGGTATGAGCAAGAAGTTGAGAGGAGTCAGTAAGAAAACATCTTACTCCCCTATACAAGACTGGGATTTACTCCAGTGAAGGTACTCCCTGGACTTATGCTACTCACTCCTTTGGGTATGGATAACTGATTCATTATTGGAAAACAAGCAACCAGATTTCATCCCTCAAAAAATTAGGTTCATAGCTATTTTCCCTGCCTCTGATGCCACAGCCAAACAGCCAGTTGTCACCCAGAAAGGGAAACTTTGTTCCTACATTGTTCCAAACCCTCATCCCCTACAGTCTGTTGCTGCAGTATCCCGGGGCCCAGCCTGCCCCCTGCAAGCCCTGGGCACTGATGGATCTGGCAGCACACACAGTACCACCAGATATGCACCCTGAAGCCTCCCTGTATTCCAGCTCTTCTAATCTGCAAACAGCTCCTGCACATTGAAGAGGTGAGATTTCTGTAGCCACAGTGAATACTCAAAAAACTATTTATCTGTTTACTGCTCCATGCATCACACTCCGCTACATCTCAAAATTACTGCATATCAAAGTTTATAGGCTTAGATTCTCTGCTGCAGCAAAGAATACATGAGAACTGGAAGATTTAAATGTTTTGCAATCATCTTTTGGTGGATGTTGCAGAACTACAGACTTGTCAGTGGTATAAATGGTTCCAGCGAAGCTCGACAGTGTAACGTGAGAGCCGCGCAAACTTTTGGGGGACATTAACAACAGATGAGGTTAACAGTGGGAATTTACTACTGTTTTCTGTGGCTTTAAGTCTCTGATAAAAATAATGTCTTTCAATAATTTTTTTTTCTTTTCAGAAAAATAGTTGAATGCTTCATCTTGTAGCATACATCCCAGAAAATTCTTGACACCTATTCTGAATTTTTAAATTATCTATTTAGAAGTAAAGGCCAAAAGCAGTAACAACCTAGCTCCAGGCTGGCCTGGAGCATCAAGTGTGCAAGGAAGACAAAGCTGTAAACAGCAGCGTTTTCATCCTGTCTGCCATGAAGACTCACTCAAATGTTTTCATGAAACCACTCAGTGAATCCCAGCAGATCAAACCGAGCCACCACAACGACTCAGCTTTCCATCCCAGGAGGGTTCTGCCGGGACTATCGCCTCGGGCAGCTGAGGGATTGGCTTGAGTAAATCCAACCTCAACAGCCCTCAGCAGCCCCTGCAGTGACACTGTGCCTGCACTGCCCCACACACGGGCTGACCCTAAAGCCTGGCAGCTGCTGTGCCCCGGGCACCCCACCCGCCGGCTGCAGCTCACACCGCTGCTCTCAGCCCTCCCTACACAAGGAGGGAACAGGCAGAGGCTTCTCTGGTGGCTGATCTAGTGCAAGTCCAGCAGCACCGAGCTGGTCTGGCACAGCCATGCTCTTGGGGACGAGCTGGGGGCCTGTCTTCCCGAGGCAGCCATGCTTGCAGCCATGCAGCCACTGACACAGGAAAGAACAAGAACACATGGCTGAGAAGGAGAGAAGAGATATGAGAAATCACTAACCTGAGTGTAGTAAACCATCCTTTCAGTTTGCATTCTTGTCAGTCTCTACTCTCCACCTTTCACTGCTCCTCCTGCTATTCTCTTAGATATACCCAGAGAGCTTTGCCAGTTCCAAGTAATCCCTCTCATTGCTATGTAGGCACAAGGAGAAGTCAGACCTTTCCAGGATCGCTGCTAGAGAGAAAAAGTAGTGCCTTTTCACAACATCCTACTCCCTTCCCTTTGTATTCCTTCTCCTTTCCCCCTTCCCCTTCCTCACATGAGTTATTCTCCCAAATTTTCTCCTTACCTGTGCTCCCTCTCTGAGCCCCCCACTGCTGCCCTGCAGCCAGTAAGAACAGTCAGGGCTCAACTCATGCTGAAGAGGTAACACAATTCTTACCAGCTCTGTCGGGATAGGATGAACTGGATCTATTTCATATGGGTAACATGAGATAAACAATGGCAGCAACTCCTCACTGGAAATCCTCACACTCCTCTAGCTCCAACGTTAGCTCAAGCAACAAGAGTAAATCACCAAGGACATCAGAGCAATACTCCTCAGTACAAAAGAAAAAAGCTCCAATGAGCTTTAATCATCTTGCTGGACACTGACATGGTATTTACTACACAACCAAGTCATTCTTGTATATCTACATTGAGAGCAACAAGGCACATCTCAGCTCTTGGTCAAAGAGGGTCAAACCCAAAACAAGACATACATTTCTACAGTGTTCACATGAAGACATGACTAGAATTTATCTGACTTTTCGAGTTCCCTCATAGAACTGTCAGTGCACTTCCAGGCAGGAGCAGCTCCCACTGACTCCATCCTGCTGCAGGGCTGGAGTGCTGCTCCCCTAGGAAGCAGGCAGGGATTCCCAGGCAGGGATTCTCCAGCTTCCTGCAGCCAAGTGACTGAACAGAGACGAGCTCTGCGTTGTGTGCCAGCCTGCACAGCGTTTGGATGGAGAGGCAGCACATCACAACATGCTAACATGATGCAAGCAACTAAAAATGGATCTTGTGAAAGATGGCCCCAAGGTTTACATGCAAAATAGGGGCTGAAATTTCCAGTTGCATTAAGTGAAGATATGCCAAACATCACACTACAAGCTCAACACTTTTCAGTTCAGTGATTCCTTTTCTTCATGGACATTAGTAGTGCACAAGTTTTGTCCATGAGGACAGAAGGATGAAACCAGGGAAGTAAATATATTATATCTAATGACAACATTGAAGAAATTGACCTCTGTGATGACAGGATAAAACCCATCTGCGCAATTGTACTGAATCCTATAGTGAAAAAGGAAACCTACACCCGCCGGATCCACTGCCTGAGAAACGTGGAAGATGTGTTTAACTGACTGACTGCTGAATTTAACCTATTCCTCATACTTTTTTTTTTCCAGGATGTATTTTTTTCCCCTTTTTTTTTTTTTTTTTTTAATTTAAATACATGCAGGTTCAAAAGACATTTGGTTCTATATTTCGAAAATGTTAAAAGTTATTGCCCTAACTTTTGGACAAATGTATTTTTGCTACAACTCCTAGGAAAAGATAGTTCTGTTGTTTTTTGTTTTCTTTTTTTTTCCTTTGGCTGATGGCTACATACTTTAACTTCACTCCAGTGAGCAGGCAAGATTCTACATTCACAAATATCCAGTTGTAACATGTTCATGAGACTAATATATTTTACAGCTTTCAAACCAACCATTTACCAGAAGGTATCAGCAGGCACAGCATGACAGCCATTTTGAATAAAGGCATATTTACAACCACGTCTTCCAAGGCCTGAGGCACTGTCTGCAGCTCACCTTAGAAGCAGCTTCTTTGTCATCTGAAGGATGTCTGGAGCGTGTTCACACTTTGCAAGTATATGAAGTACCCACAGCTAAATGGCAATAAGTAGAGTTTTCAGTAGTTTCAGTCAACAAGGCTCCATGACTTAAAAGGAACGAGAGATCTCAAATCTGAACCTTTCCTTTGGGCCATCCCACACCTGTGTTGTTTTGTTCTGTTGAGGTATCCAAATCCACTGTCATCTAGGACAGCCTCATCAGAGCACAGAGCTCCAAGCCAGCTCTGCAGAACTAGCAGCAAAGACAGCAGACTGATCTCGAGGGATAAAGTTCAATCTCATCCTGCTGCAGAATGAGGGGGAAGAGGGACATGCAGCATCACAGGAGGATTTCAGGTTTTCCAAACAGACTGTCAGGTGACAAGGACATTCATTGGTTATTCATTCAGCCATGCACAGAAGGATAAGTTGTCAGTTTGGTGTTGGAACAGACTCAATTAATTTAGGGAATGAAGTCATTCAGCATGAATGTCCCAGTACCTGCAGCACAGGTGTGCTGACAGCACTGCTGCCCTGCAGCCAGCCTCAAAGCACCTGCAGCCAGGACCTGTTCACAGCTCAGAACTCCTCCAGACAGTTCAAACGAGAACAGCAGTGTGCACAGATAGAACCACTACCACGCACAGCAGTGGCTGCACCTGCTATTCAATTTCCACTTGCATTTTCTCCTAGCCCTGCAAAATAATGCTGACATGTGATTCCACGTGTAATTGCTAGAGATAATGCACACCAACTGCAGGCAGACATGCCTCAACGGGAAGCATTATCAACCCAAATCTATTTTATGTGCATTTATAAAAGTATGCTTCTCAATTTTGTCATATAGTACAAGTGAAAAAAACCCAAACTCTTTTCTCAGTGATAAAAAGTATCAGCTATAACCTCAGCTTTGAAAGCTGGAGAGTTACAGATTTCCAGAGCTCCCCCTGTTTGGCCAGTGCTAGTGGTTGAGGGGTGTGGTGTCAGGTGCATCACTGAGATGGTCTGCAGCTGGACACCATCCCCTCTTGTGTCCTGCCTTGAGAGAGCACCCAGCCCCGAGCAGTGCTTTCCCTTGGCATACCACAGGCTCCACCTCTGCAGGCAGAGCTGAGGATCAGGAATGAGCCACCAACCAGCAGCAGCTTAACCAGGTTTGGTAGGGACAACCACCCAACCATACCCCTGCAAAATTTAGGAACTGATGATGCTGAAACACATGCATATACTCAGGATAGATTTACAAGTTCTTCAGTGTTGCCTATGGATATTCCTAGTCAAATGACTACTACAGAAATGTTAAATTCTTGATTTCCATAAAGACAGATTGAGGAATATCACTATTCTCCAATAAACATGGCTATGGGTTATCAAAAGGTTTTACTAAAATGAAGTTTTATCAGTTACTAAACTGTAGTTTACTCTCTTGCTCTGAAACAGAACTGCACAGCAAAACTCTGAGCCAAGAACTGCTCTAGAATGCTCTAATTGCAAACTTCTGCTTTTCAGCAAATGGAGTTCTTTCCTGTTCTGCAAGCTAGACACTAAAAAAATAACTTGCATGTAGGAACAGACTATATGAATTAGACAACAAGCATCTTGCTTTTAAGGCCAAAATTCCCAATACATCCATCAGTTCTCCCATCTCCCAAAGAAAAAGTATTATTGGTATTATTTTTCTGAGGTTAATTTGACTTTGTTCACCCTTAAAAACGTAATGCACTGGTAGTAGGATTACACTTTACAGAGAGTTCAGTATTTTACTAACAGTTTATATCAAGACAAAACGTTGTGAAGCATCAAAATTTACAAGTGACATCATGGTTAGAGGAAAGCAAAGAGAACTGAGTAACCTGAGGAAAACTACAAAGGGAGGTGAAGAGTCAATGTTGACAAACAAAATCATCCGACGTGTTCCCCCCTAAGTGGCCCCTAAGCCTCCCCGGGCAGGGCTGGGGGGCAGAAACACAACTACAAGGTTATGCAGACTCAGGTTAAAGTGCCCAGCTAGGCAGGGAGACCTTTCGCGGAGGTGCCAGAGGGGAAAAGTAAGGTCAATGGTACATTAAATAATGTCAATAATTGTAACCACACTCCAAAACAGATGCCCACAGTGCAAAACATAGCCAATCCAGCACAGAGCAACAAAAAAATTCAGAGGGATGGAAAACTATATATTGAAGGAATGAAGACAAAGTTTGGGAATGGTTAAGAAGCAAAACAAACACTGAATGAAGGCAAAGGGTTCAGGTTGTTCACTGATGCTCAGTTCAAACAAGGAGGAACCCTCAGAGCAGAATTGAAGGTTTCCTGCTGTGCAGCAGAACTGCATCTTTATGCAGCACTACGAGGTGCTAAAATGTGATTTACTTCTTGCAGTGAAAAAGACCTCTTCCTATAAAATCTGCTACTGGCATGCAATTTTGTCATGAGATGGCAACATTTTGCACCAAAGTTTGCCAGTTGGAGATGCATTTAGACAGCTTTCCTGCCTTAGTCCTGAAAGACTGAAAATATTACTCAAATGTATTTTAGAAGGTCAGATCAAAGGAATCTCAAATACCGGTCACAACATCATCATCCTTATTTCTACCTTTTGTTCCCTGCCCCACATTCCAGTCACATGCTAACTCCTGAGCAGGGGAAATGAAGCACACCCAAACCAGTGACAGGCACTAGAACTTGGAGCGTTAGGAGAGAGGACGGGTTTCGCAAGAATGGACTCTGTCAACTGTACCGAATTCTGTCCCATGATGAGAGCTCGAGAGAAACAAGCCCAGGTGGTGTGGGCAGAGCTTCACGTTCCGGATGTGTGAGACACAGAGGACCAAGTCCTTCACCAAAGCAGGTACAAACCCAGCTCAGATGACAACCAGCAAAACAACAGCTCCGAGGAAAACATGAAGCTGGGATGCCTGTGATCAAAGCACTTTCCTGGGGCAAAGAGAAGAGAGGAAAAATAAAAAAAGATACCTCATTTATTCCTCCTGCTTATTTTCCATTTCCCCATTGCACCGAAAATACACAATCTTCCCAGTCTGCTTCACTGAAGTTTTATGCAACCAATTTCAAGTTGGATCAATCAAGAAGTCAGAAGAAAGCAACCAAAGCAAAGCAAATTTTATGCAGAAATTGCCTGTGTTTGGAAACAAAGCAGAGACTATAGGGGAAAATGTTAACAGCTGAAATATTAAAGCCACTGCAGGAAAGACAAAACAATAACCAAGGATAACATTTAAGAACCACTGCTGTCTTCTTGCCAGTATCAGACAATATCAATGACATTAATTATTTAGGTGCTGCTGTCTCCTCTAAAGGGGATACTGGGATGGCTCCTCTCCCCCCCTCCAAATTTCAACTAACTTTATTCTTTAGATCATTTCACAACTTCAGATAATAGAAAAAAATTTATATGCTCTCAGTTAGTATTTAGATATGCTTGACAAGTAATACTGTTATAGGTAAATAAACAACTCTACCACCAATAAAGTTATGAACTTCACCAGTTATTTGCCCTGTGCTGTAACACAAAGCTCAGAACAGAGTTAAAACACAGTGATGGGAAGCAAAGCTTCTCAGTAACAGGAGGGAGTTGGAATATTATGCAATTTGAAGTCTTACAAAAATACAGCAATTAATTACTGTTTCAGGGGATTTCCACTTTCAGACTCCAGAAAGCCTGCTCTTGCTTGCTCTCTGCAAGTCCAGGAGCACGCCAATACACCAACTCAGGAAATACACTCCTGGATGACACCAGCAGAAAAGAATGCACTTCCACCACTTGCGATCCCTCTTTCATGTAATGCTTAAGAGGAATTGTTAGTTAGAGGCATATCTTTCCATTTTTAGAATATCTTAAGCTCCATAAAAATATATACAATTTCATATAGCTGTTATTGAACTGAACTTTCCGAGTGCTGTCAAGAACAGCAAGGAAGCAGCAGAGCACCAGCAGGAACAGCCCGAAGTGAAGCAATGCCTGAGCACCCCTGGGCAGGAGAAAGCTCTGAACCCAGGTCTGCTGGAAAGGGAGGAATCCACGAACAACCCAATTACTCTGTCACAGGAACTGAAAATACTTGGCACACATACCATTTATGCCACCAGAAAATGAACCATTTCAGCAAGGTGTTCCAAGGCAGCTGGTAGTTTTCCTCTGAACATCACAGATAGGATAAATTACAGGCGTGAAGAGGATGTGTATTCGCCTAATTGCATTTTTTGCCTATTTGTGAGAGACCAAATTCAAACCATTTAAAATGCAGCTTTTCAGTAAAGACACAGGAGTTCTACAGAGTTCAGTCTCCTTTTTCCTTTCACAGTTCACCTACTACATTCTCTATTACTTCAGTTCTCTTAGGACTCAACAGGTGAAGCTGCAAATGACAGAGCAAATGTGAACATGCCCAGCAAGAAGGGGCAAAGGTAGGTTCAAAAATCTACCTCATGTTCCTTCTGAAGGGAGGTGTATAACACCCCACTTTCTTTGTCAAACAAAAGCACAATAAAAACTCAATGGCAAATACAGTTTGTAACTTGTTACTCTGCAGTAATGCTGTCAGTTAACTTCACATAACTGTCAACACACCTTCTGATGAACACTGTCAAAATCTTTTCCCCTGCATTTCAAAAGCAGCCCTCAGCAAGGCTCTTACTGCAGACTCCAGATGAGCACACACACAGAGCACAGCAAATACCCGTGTGCTACCTTGTTCTGTTATGGTTTTAATACTGATGCTGCTGCCGTCTGTCAACATCCTCTGGTTGAGCCACAGGAAGGATATGCCCAGGAATAACCCAGCAGTCTCTTGACTTGTCATTTATGGTCACCTTAAAGGGCAGCATTTACTCACAACTGAGCCATCAGTGTCCTGCTCACACTGTCCTGAGAGCTGTTGTCCCTGGGACATGAGCAGGGCTCACTCCAGGCTGGGCAGCCACAGCCCAGTCCAGCTCAGGGGCTGAGCAGAACCATGCCAGGGAGGACTGTGGCACCATCCCTGTGCCTCCAGGCTGAGCAGAACCACAGCAGGGTTGAGGCACCATCCCTGTGCCTCCGGGCTGAGCAGAACCATGCCAGGGAGGACTGTGGCACCATCCCTGTGCCTCCAGGCTGAGCAGAACCATGCCAGGGAGGACTGTGGCACCATCCCTGTGCCTCCGGGCTGAGCAGAACCACACCAGGGCTGTGGCACCATCCCTGTTCCTCTGGGCTGAGCAGAACCATGCTAGGGAGGACTGTGGCACCATCCCTGTGCCTCCAGGCTGAGCAGAACCACACCAGGGAGGACTGTGGCACCATCCCTGTGCCTCCAGGCCAGGCCTGTCTCCAAGGCCAGGAGTGGTGCCAGGGAGCCAGCCCTCAGCTCAGAGAAGTCAGTCTGAAACACTTTCAAACCCAGGATCAGCACCACCACTAGCCCTTGTTCTCACTAGGAATGAGAAATTAAAACATTTAAAGAAAAGTGGTAGAGCAGGCACGTGGCAAAGCTCTGCCACAAAGTGGGTACCTGTTCTGTATTTGTCACCAACACACACCATCTTTAGACCCCATCATCCCCAAATAAATCTTCATGAAACTACTTACTGCAATGGCAATATAAACTGCACGTTTCACACTGAACTCTGAAGAACTGATGAGCCAACCTCACTGACTACTTCCTTGCAAAAGATGGAAAAGCTTGTGTCCATACCAAGTACAGCATGTCACAGCTACAAACTTTCAACAGAAAAAAAGTCTTCCCAATAAACTACTGATTCAGTGTCTTCACAACAGACTTCTGCAATACTTATAATTTATTAGTTATAATCTTAATTGGTGAATTATGAGACCTACTGACCAAACAAAATTCAAAGGATAGGAATAGCCATGTTACTGATTGGATAGTCATCGCTCTGGAAACTGTTCAGTTCTGAAACTGGAGTTCCTTCACAGGACAAAGAACAGAGTTTGCAACATAACCATCAATGCTGTTCAGTGACTCTCCAGCAGCAGAGACACAGCTGCTAGCAGTGGCCACTCACACTTTGGGGAGGAAGCTCTATTAGAAACGGGGACCATGTAATCTTGATCCTGAAAGACCCAGCTTCTCTAGGCATGGATCAAGGCATGAATAATCATCACAGTGGCAGGGCTCAGGTATTCATTTCATAGACACTGTGACAAACAAAACAACAACAAACAAACAAAACCAAAACAATTAAACAAGATTACTCAACAAACTCAAACCTAAAAGACAGAACAGAAAAAAAAAAAAAATCAGTTGCTGAAATCACCATGGAACACATTATGGACTGGTAATTTTAAATGGAAAGGTAATTTAAGCAGGAGAACCTGTAACTTTAGTGGTGGATTTGAGAAGAATAAATCTTATGAAATAGCAAACAATGTGGTGAAAGGAAGCAGCTGAGCCCAGCAGAGCTGCCCACTGCTCTTGCTCTCGAACAGATCCAGAGTTATCCCAAGTGGTGGAAGCGATGACACACTGAAGTGCACAACCTACATCCAAGCCAAGAAAGAATTCCTTATCTGGGAAGCACACCTACTTTAAAAGAGATACAAATGCAAAAATAGGTTACTACTCCCTTTGTAGCCTAAGGGGAGAGGAGAAATCTAACTGTCCAATCCACTGCTGTTTTCTAAGCAAATAATAATGGAGTTATGAGAAAGCTGGAGACAAGCAAGCCAAAAAGGGCCTCCAAAGCAGCACAGAAATTCCAAGGGAGTCTGCAGAGAAAACCCAGCCAGGTAACACCCCAGCAGGTACCTCAGACAGAGTAAGTTTAACACGTCTCTGTTGTTAGATGACTGTGATTGTGTATCCAGCCTGTTAAGGGAAGGAGGACAAAAGAAGTGCTAACACGAAGTTCCATCCAGAGAGAAGCTTCTCCACTAGGAATTAATTCGTTTGTGATTGATAAAGGCAAACAACCGGCCTTCACAGTTTCTAAATCTGTGGGGACTTTGGTAGGCAAAAAGGCCTGGGGCAGTTACTCAGGCACGTGATTATGTAAGACCTCAAGGAATCTCTTGCTCTGCTCTTGACCCAACCCACAGGCAGTGACCAAGGAGAGTTCCTGTGACAGACAGCAAGGTTGTCATCAAGAAGTGAGAGCAGTGAGATGGCAGATGCAGTTGTCGAGTGCATCAAGAATACACTTCCAGCAGAAATGTGTGTTACTCCCACTATAATGAAAGCACCTGCCACAGGCCTCGTTTCTTGCATTTGCAGCTGGTTGTGCTGGTCTGCCTGAATTCACAGGCTGTCATGATGATAAAGAGACCAAACCCTCCTTTTTGACCATCAGTAACCTTACAAAATGAAACTGAGAAGATACTGTTTTCTGCAAATACTTGGGGATAAAAATGAGGATAAAGAAACATTTGAGAGAGGAAAAAATAAGTCTTAAATGACTGTAAAGAAATTTATTGCTGTAACTACAAATAACGAAATTCCCCAGTGTAATGAACATGTTGGAGAAGTGAAAAAATATAGTGAATATATCATTTGAGAATAGAATTGTGGGTGGCTATTTTCTCCACTGTTGTAACTACACTGTTAGGATCCTTAGAGTGGACTCCTATTATCCTGGTATACATGATTTATTTTTTCTTATTTATACAAATAATATTGCATCTACCTTAAGGGAAGCCAAATTCCTTCAATCACAGAGTTAAACGAGCAGCAAGTAGCCAGCTCCTCTGGGATGTGTTTACAGGCAGTACTGTTTTGATTCACATCCTGCTGGCATCTCTGCAACTGGAAAATGTTAAGGTCAAATCAAGGTGATTTGCTTGCTTCCCTTCTGTGGTAGGGCCATTTCCACTAGGATTCTTGGATAAAATACACACCAGTATCTTCATGCAGTAGCTCAACCAATAACCAAAGCTGTTGCTACATTTAGCATCCACTCATAGCACTCTAACACCACCAGGTACATCTGGACACCCACACAATCACACACTGAGGCTCCACCTCGTTTAAAGGTACAAGTTGGCATTTGACAACAATTAGTTCAAGCCACTTTGCCTCTCCCTTCTAGTTCTGTATCAAGACTTCACACCTTGGATTAAGTTCATCTGGAACAAACAGGGGTCTGATTCTGTCTGTCCAGTGTAGTGTGAGTCAAGGCCACAGCTGCTCTCACCAACCCAAAGGAGCAGCACAGCTGTAGTTGTCATGATAAATGGTAACTTGGGGGAGATGCTGGATGTCCCCTGCCCAAGTCCCTGCACACAAGTCACCACTCTGTCTGAAGCTGCCATGCAAACCCGCACAGACCCTACACTGCAGGCAGTTTGACAGTCACATCTTCTTTCATCTAATGTTGGCCAGGGGAGAGGCAGTCACTGCATCCCCCCATACACACTGCGAGACAAAAAAGGCAACAGGGATCAGCGCCACATCAGTCAGAGTCACTACCTGTACCCCACACAAGATAAATCATTTCAAACACCAGCTTTTCCTTCAAGGAAAACTGGGTGAAAAGCTAATGCTCACCCAAAACTGGAAGGCTAAGACTCGTGTTTGTACACCTATAAAGTCATCTCACAGATTTAACACATCACACCAAACTGCTTCACACTCAGTAAAAAAAATACACTGGCAAGAAGTCTAAACTTCAGACTGTGCAGAGCTGTCCATCAGTAGGGGCCTTGGGAAGGCAGCAGGACTGCAGAGAGCTGCTCACTCAGCACCATGTGAGAACCCAGCGAATGCTTTAGCAGTAACAAGGCACTGCATTTCAAAATCAGCACATCCTCACTGAAAGGCATTGTCCTCCCCTTGGGCTGGATTGTCCCACTGCTGAGTGAAAAGCCAAAACTATCACACGCATGGCAAAGCCAGGAAGGCACAGAGCCTTGGGAACAGCTCCAGAGCAGCAGGGCAGGGACCCTCTGGCACAGCCATCCCCACAGACAGGGACACGGGAGGGGGGTTCTGTACCGCGGGACTCTCTCCCAGCCTCCACCAGGAGACCAGGCAGTTGCACAATCTCATCTTCCACTCTGGAATTACTCGGTTGAGCTGAATTATGGGAATTCAATTGTAAAGCAGATACATCCCAACTTACAGTAGCTTTCAAAAAATTGTGTAAAGAAATACTTTGAAAAAACACAAAATATTAGGGCTTTTTCAGGGTTTCCCCTCTCTACATTCTGTAGGGAATCTTTTAAAACTTTAAATACAGTTGATTCTTGCAAAAGGAAAGATGCTGCAGAACACTGGTTGTCTTGATTCTCAAATACAGGTCAAGCAAGCTTAACAGTTCTGCACTTCAACAGACTATTCTCTTCCACAATGATTTTTCACCTGATACCTTAGTGTAAGAAATTATAAAATCCATTGACAAGTGTAAATCCAAAATACAGTAGCACAATGTGAAGGTTGATAATATAAATGTAAAAACTAAGAAACTTAAGAAGTCTGTTTAGATATCACAAGTCCATCTCTGCTCTCCTCCTGCCTGGGGCTGTTATAAATTGCCAGAGGTTCTGAGGCTGGCTGTTAATTAGTTCCTGAGCATTAGCAGCATGACACTGCAGAGCTTTCACACAAAGTATTTATGTTCGTACTGGGGGAAAAGGACACACCATCCTTGAATTTCTAGACTTACAAGGCATTCTTCCTCCCAAGATAAAAATCTCTACCCTGACTATAATCCTGTGCAAGATGCAAACCATTTCAGTTTCAAGTCCAGAAACAGAAGCTAAGGCAGCTTCCATGAGGTCCTGGGCGAGCAAGAAAACAGCCAAACCCAGCCCATGAGGTAGCACATCCTGTCTTCCCTTCCTCCAACATGTCTAAGTTTGCCCATCTAAAAGCTTGGAAGTGAGACAGACACACCAAATATTCGGAAAGAAAAGCCTCAGCAGCCAGGTGGCTGTTTGCCATGCAGACAACAGCAACAAGCTCTTCCAAAGGCCTGCTTGTGCCAGGGAACCAGTTACCAGCTGCAGGAGAATCAGGAAACTGAAGTTACCTGCTCAGAGGTAGCAGTTCTTCCTTTTGGGAGAGCATCCCGTACAAGCAGAGGCAGCTGCTGGCCTGGGAGCGCTGCACAGCTGACAGAGGGGCTGCCTCAACTCCTCACACAGGGACATTCATCTGAAGTGTGATCAATCAGCTCCCATTCACGAGGATCATGCTCCAAAACACAGAAGATGTCTGCCTAGCAGGATGCTTTGTTTTCACAACCCTCAATCGCAGGACCAAGTTGGAGAACAATCAGTTCAGAAAGGCAGGATTCAGTAAGAAAACAACTCCAACACTCCCGGGGAGCTGAGGACTCCCCGCACAGCAGGCTGGCCCAGCTGCTGCAGGAAGGGCTGTCCTGTGACAGGTGTGTGTTAGCTGGAGTGGGGCAGCCTGACCCTCTCCTGCACGGCCAGCCTTGCCCCGAGCTGATCTCCCCACAGCTGCTCTGCCTGTGAGCACATGCACACAGAGCTGACTAATAAACAGGGCTCATCAGATGGGCCATCGAAACTGGCAACACTTGACCATGTGAAAATACCATCCCACACCACTACACATAGAGCACTTCCTTGTAACTTTCTACCAAAAAAAAAAAAATCTGGAATATTGCCATAGTAAAATATTTTTGTTCTGTTGCAATGTGATGACTGTGATGCTTTGAGATGCAGAAAAAAAAAAGGAAAAGTCCAAAAAATTGCAATGACTTGAATTATGTTAGCTATCTGAAAAAAGTATCTTCTTTTAGTATTTAAAATTTCAGTCTGAAACATATGAATATTTATATTATAGATTAAATCAATGTGCCACCACTTATACAAAACAATTCAATAATACAATATAAACTAATACCATGAACTGGATCACTAAAACAGCACTTGCTAGAATTCTAACAAGGCAAGGCTTCCTAAGACTGATGCACTCCACTCTTCCTAAATGCTGAAGTTGTGATTCAGGCTATCTTCTTGTGCATCTACTACAGTGAAGAGATATTTCAAATGTACTCAAGATGAGCAGCAGTAACTGCACTAACAAAAGCTGCTCTCCTGCGCCGTGCGAGTTCATCTGCAGGCTGGATGGGGGCAGGAGCAGCCGCCCGACTGACACGGGCTGCTTCCTCCCACTCCTTCTGGAGCACTCACGTTGGCCAAAACAACACCGAGTAGCTCATCAGACAAATCCAACTCCGGATTCGGCGTGCCTTGCTAATTCAACACTTGGTAAGTTCCTGACTATCGCCAATGTGGGTTTTCTGTTGTTGTGGGTTTGATTTTATTTCAGTGTCAGAACATGACTCCGTGAATATTTTTGTGCTGCTTAAAAATAACCCGTGTTCCACAACAAAACTAACAAACTCTCTCAGTGCTGAAAGACTGACTACATCAGCCTGAACAAAAAGCATCCCACATAGGCAGTGCTCTCCACCAGGAACTTCAGAACTTGCTTAAGAAATGTCAAATCCCTGAACCACAGGAAGTTTTTCTACCGGTCTGTGTACTCTGTCAAGAACTCTAAACACACACCTTTTTAAAAACTATCTTCTGCAAAAGGACACGTTTAATGACAGTGAAATCTCCCAAAAATCTCAGTGTATGCTGCTGCTGTGATTTATGCTAAGAAACGATAGCAAAACTAAGAAAGCACAAATAGCATAGAGCAAACAGGCACATCTCACAGGTCTATGAGCCAGTCTGAGATTTCTGGATTATATATTTTTTCATCTCTTATCTAAATAGATATACCCCCAGGAACAAGCAATGTGCTGTACCAGTCATCTCACTGCCAATATTTTCTATTTCAGCTGAAAGATGGCACTGGGCATTTTCATTACATTAGTTATGAGGACAAAGCTGGATATGAAGGATATGAACCAGCAACAGATGGCAAGTTCTGCCAGCATATCTTTGATTAAGGCTGAATCAAACAACACAGCCCAGCAGCAGGACTGGCTCACGAGCACCCCAGGTAAGGTGTGTGTTGTAGTCATGCGCTTGGTATCTTCTCTGCTCATTTCACCAGTTAAGTTTTGCCTTTCTCTTTGTAAGCTCTACAGAGCACAGACCTCTCTCTACTTCATAGAGGGGCACACCAATTTGGAGTTTAGACACCAGTATGGTACAAATCAAATCTCCTTTCACTGTATGCTCTCATTTCAACACTGCTGTCTTACTTCTTTATATCTGGCAACTGTTTTAAATAAGAACAAGGTGAAAATATTAACTCATTTTGAGATCTGTCTCCCTATGTATCTTTAGACACCATGTAGAACTTGAGCCTGAATTTGCAGAAGACAACAGGGAACAGTGTCACATAAACACATCTGTACATGAAGTGTCTCCAAGTAACACTCCAGTTCTTCACTTGTCCAGAAGCCCCTGAAATCAGTTACATACACAATCTTGATTTTATTTGGTGAAAGATATTAAATGCTTCAGTTTTAAGCATGCTACACTGACATGGAAGCTAAGATTTATCGCTTGTCCGAGATTGTTTCAGAGATCAGTGAATTTATTTGGTTTTAGTTTTTACCACAGATTTACCTCCACAATCACAAACACACAAATGATCAATTCCCGGGTTACACAACAGAGAATTCTGCCAAGGCAAGACAGTGAAGAACATGGTTTGGGAACCAAAAAAGTTTCCTTTTGGAGTACTAAGGATGCATTGCCTGATGCTGCCTTCCTGGGGAAGAGGACAGGAACCCACCACACACTGCAAAGTCCAGCTCACACCAGATTTCTATCACACATGACCTAGGTAAGATCATTTAAAGCACATTAAGAGATAAATTAGGTGCTTTCTATTTGCATCAAATACTTAAGAGTACACTTCCAAAAACCTATTAAAGGCATAGCCCAGGTGATAACCTACATCTTAGCACACCATGCATGAACTATGAGAAGTTTTTGTGAGAAGGTGAAGACGGGAAAAGTTTCTGGCACACACAGAAACAAACAGAAATCCAGAGGTTTTTTTTTAAGCTCCTTCCTTGTTCCCTTACAGTCAGACCTCAGGAGAGAAAAGGCGACGTCTGGGACCACAGCCCAGCTCCTCCTTTTCCTCACTGGCTCCCAGACCTCTGTTACTCCTTGCTCTGTCTGGCACTAGGAATACTGCCCCTACCTTCTCACCTTCAGCCCCTCCAGCTCCTCCCAGGATGTTCTCCCTCTTGCTCCTCTGCCTCGGGAGATGGCCCCAGCCAGTCTAAGGACATTTCCTGGGCCAACCCGACCTTGTGCAGGGCCATGCCTGCTGCCAGCCAGCACAGGGACCCCCAGACAAAAGAACCCCACCAGAGCTTCCCCACCCAATGCTCCAGGATGTACCTCGCTCATCAGAGAGCAGGGACCCAGCACCCTAAACTGCTCTGCATGAACTCAGTGAGCCTTAAAGGCCAATTCATCCCACAGCCTGCACAGGGGCACATCCCATAGACCCCATACACAGCCTGCACAAGGGCACATCCCAGGGATCCCATACACAGCCTTCACAGGGGCACATCCCATAGACCCCATACACAGCCTGCACAGGGGCACATCCCAGGGATCCCACAGCCATGGGGGAATTTCATTCACTGCCCACAACCACCACTCCACAGCTGCACAAACAGTAAACACATTAAAAATCTCCCCCACTGAGCTGTGATGCAGAAAGCAAGTTTCAGCTTGTACACCTTCAAAGGACTTGCAGTAGATTCCTTTCTCCTCTTTAGTAAGGAATTAATCACAATACCAATCGGAACATTAGACCAGCTATAACATCGATTTAAGGTTCACAAAAACACACTACATTTCAGTTAGAACACTACACGCGGGAGCTCTCATTTTAACTATTTCTTGAATAATGCATCGATTACTCTCAAACAAAGTAACAACTTCCAGTTTCATTCTCTCCACTAAAATAAAGGCATATTTAAAATGGCTTTTAAAACCTATTAAACAGGAAGTTGACTGGTCCTCAATTCCTACTGCTAGGTAAGAACTCCCTAAAATGGTATGCAAAGTGAAAAAGAGGAGGAAGATCTGTAAGAGATGGTCATGGAGGCACTTTGGAGAAAAATAGCAATTTCTTTTGCTTTTGTAATATCTTAAAATTACAATAACAGAAGGAAAACGCATGAATAATAAAAGCATGCCTTTTAGAAAAACTCTGTTAAAAAGGCACGTTGTTTAAAAACACAACGAACATATTTTACCCAACTTGCCCAAGCCGTTTGCCTGTAACAGCGGGCTGCAGTGCAGAGGAGCAGGCAGCTGAAGGCAGGCACGGCCACCCCGCAGCCCCGGGGCAGGCAGGAGAGCCGGCCGGGCAGGCTGCGGGAGCTGCTCCCCCAGCACACACCGCACGCTCTGCGGGCAGCGGGGCTGACTCACAGCCCGAGTCACCCCTGACCCGACACCTCTCTCCGCCAGCCTTCTCGTGTCACGGTAGTGTCGGGGATTCCATCCTCAAAAAAGAAATTAATTAATCTCCAATGAAAGCGAAGGAGCCCTTCCTTCCTTCCTCCTGAAATCCAGGTCTCGCTCCTCTGCCTCGGAATGGGGGAGCAGGACAAAGGTCTGAACGCTGCTGTCAGCTGCGGAGATTTAACTGACAAGACACCGTGATTTTCTTCCGTGCAAGCAAAAGCCTTGGGAAGGTCGCAGAGACCGTTTTTGGCTGCCTCTATCCACCTCCTCCCCTCCGCCTGCAAACCTCCCTGGAGCAGAATAAACGAGTACTCCGTTTGGATAAAAGAACACGAGAAGTTATCCAGTGAACTAGGACATCTCACAGGCCTCAGGAAAAGCAGCTGAGAATCAGCAAAGCTCCCAAGCATGCCCAGAGAGCTCTTGGTGCTGGCAGCCCCTCCAGCTCCGTTCCAAGTGCTGCTGCCGGAGCCAGTGCATCCTGCTCCTCAGGAAGGGCCGTCCCCACAGGCTCTGGTTCAGGGCTCTCGGTGGTTACACACGGACTCTGCATCTGCACCAGCACTGCCTCGATGTCAGCACATTGCAATCGAGGCGGGAACAGCAGCAAGTGATACCTGTGGGCCATTCCCGACAGCCCAGTTTCACACCCAGCTTGCCAGTCACTCGCACATAAACCTATGCCAGGCCTTTTTCCTACCTTATTACTGAAGTTTGAGCTACTTCACTTTGGAATTACAGTAAATGCCATATTCATAAGGATTTGCCATCTTATTTTCACTAGAGGAAAACCCCTCCAAACCTCACCAAAGCTGCTGAAATTCCAGAATTCCGACCTACCCCAGCACGGGTTCCTCAGGAAATGTCCACGCGTCGGTTGTAGGAGATGATGAAACACATTCTTCTCGCAGCAGCTCTCCCCAGCCATGTTCCACCCACCCCAGCACACACACTCACCAGGGCAGCCTCTCCCCCAGCACCCGGACTGCTGCAGCCCTGGTGCCAGCCCAGCCCTGCAGCCCGTTCACAAAGCCCCTTGCTCCCGGGCACTGCTCTGCTCAGCCACGCTGGGAGCGGCTGCAAAGCGGCACAGCTGCTTGTCCAGAACAATCCCTGCAACAGAGACTCGACTTCACTGCAAATGGCAGGGAAGCAACCGAGAGCAATACAGGCTGTGGCTGACGACAGACTCACAGGTACACCTTTCCAGACAAGGATCACGAGTTCTGCTTGCTTTTTAGGGGTCTTTTCTGCAAAATATTACAATACGTACATCCTGGTACTGAAGCTAACTACTCTTGATTACACTCACAACAATTTCATTTAAGCTCCCTGAACCAGTCACTGCTTTCTGGCACCAAACAATCAACTCAATGTTGCAGGACTTGCTCATTTTCATCATCACAGTTAAGAAAAAAAACAACACAAACCAACAACCCACAACAAAATTTAAGCATTACTCACAGAGTCCCATCTTTCAAAACTGCTTTAGTTTTTCATCTGTACTAAATGTATTTAAATGATCTATCTAAAGTGAAGCACAAGTACATGAAGTTCTTATTTATGTTTCCTGTTTGGTTAATATGCAGAGTGTTTTTCCACAGAGGCTTCTCTCACAGTACATGCAGATTTCTATGCTAAACACATGTTACTAATTGAGATTACTATGATTTGTACACAGCACATACTATCACTTAATATAAAAAAATACACTAAAATGCATTATAGATCTTGTTTTGCTATTACACAAAGCGACTATAAAGAAAGTAATGTATCCTACCACTTTCCTTGTTTACACTGTGACTGAAATAATGTTCATTGTAAAGCAATCCTACATTACTATTAAAAAGAGGCAAACTCCAAAAGGTGTTAATTTACTGAAAGTTTAAGAAAAACTTGAACAAATTATCCCTACTTATAGAAGAGTACCCTCTCACAAAGCTTGCTCCAACTGCATTTCATAGCAGAACTTCTGTTATTAGCACTGCTATTTATCCTTAACATCTAACAAGATGAAGAGGGAAAAAGAAATGGTTTTTATTGGAAAAGGCCCATTTTACCTTAAACAAAAATAGTAATAGCAACTTATTCCAGTAGTAATAGGGCCCTTCATAAGCAATTTCAACAGAAGGAGAAAGTTACTGCAATCTGCTTTCCACAGTCAGGTTACATTCATTTGCCTGTAACATTGTAATGCTTAACAGAGCCAGTACACCATATAAATGCCAACAAGAAGCTCTTCCTCCCAAAGTACATTCCCTCCACTTTAAACATGATAGACAAGACTGAATTAATGTCTCTCCATAAACTAAACAAGTACATTTAATAGGTTCCCATATTTTTATGACAGTGAACTAATTGTTTGGTATTTACCTCAAAAGTACAGTTATTTGTTAAGGGAAAAATGTTAACATCCTTGTCATCCCCTGATCTCTAAACTCCAAGTTATCAAAAAATGAGAATGCTGTAAAAATTGAAAAGCTGGTTCATGTAACACTACTGCTCCCAGTCCAACCACACCTCTTCCTTCAAACAGTCGAATCTGGAAGCAATGACTAATGTAAAATTAACAAGGAGCAGGAGGCTGTTAAAAAAAAAAAAAAAAAAAAAAAAAAAAAAAAAAAAAAAAAGAGTACAAAGGTCCAAGGGGAAAACAGTGCACTCGAGAAACACCCCGCTCTCTGCCGGTGAGCTGGGGATACCTCGGGAGCATCAGAGGGAACGCACCACAGAGTGCTCGAGTCACCCACTCCGGTTTTTCTGCGCTGAAACAGCGCGGGTCCAGTAACACTACCAATTTTATTGTGCCGAGACTTCATTTCCCAGCTCTCCCAGCCCGAGCCGCGGCGGCCGCCCTGGGCAGCCGGCACCTGCAGAGCGCTCTCCTCCGCTCGCACTGCAGCGCTCCAGGGGCCGCCCGCACCCCGGGGCACCCCGGGCCGCCCCGCTCCCTCCCGCCCGCACACCGGGGCACCCGCACAAAGTCCCCGCAGCCCCACGAGCGGCGCTGCCGGTGCGGGCCGGGGATGCTTCGCTGCTCCCATCGGCGGAGCGCGGCTGGGAACTCTGCTGTCACGCACGGGCTAAAACCATCCCCGCTTAAACCCCGTGCGGGGCGCACCGCGCCGGCAGCGGGGGACACGCGGGAGCGGTGGGACGGCAGCGGCAGCCTCAGACCGCCGGGGCACTGCGCCGGGCCCCGCGGCGGCCCCGCGTGCACACCGGGTGTTCGGGCCCC
>VXAU01001682.1:466204-536964 GCA_013399695.1 Formicarius rufipectus | reverse complement strand
CCCCCCAGAAGCTATTTAGGGCATTCTGTTTTATCTGAAAGAGATTACAGATACTGAAATTACAAAGGTTTGGGAAAAAATACCTAGAGAAGAGAGTGATGCTCATGGTAGGCTAACTGAATACATGGGCAGCTATTTAACACTCATATGGGAAATTATTTAGATGTGTGGAGGTTTTTTCCCTTTGTTAAAACCTACAGTTTGATTTCAAAAGTTTCTGTAAGCCATTGTGTTCATGTCACAGCAACTCAGTCAACCACAATACAATTGATTTTGTGTAGTTTGGGAACTGTAATTTCATTTGGTATAAAAAGCACTAAATGTTCTCCTCCTTTTTCTTGTTTACCTGGGAGGTGTGGCACCTGACAGATGTATTTCTGCAGCAGTGGGGTGCTGAGGCTTTGCTGTTTCATTAAGAGCTTTTAGAGAAATGTTTGGTTTCAGGCAGTGCTGTTCAACCATTACTGCTCTACCGTGGGTGCAGATTACTCTTTCCCTGTGGTACAACAAAGTATTGAGGAAAACTATTTGGATACTGCCAGGTTGTTTGCGTTTTCTTCTATTTTTGTCTTGCATGGCTTTGAAGCATCAGGTAGGAGTATTTGATTCTAGACCCTGCAAAGTGCTCAGCATGATCCCCAGCCTTCTGATGGCAGTGCCCCCATGCTCTGGCTGAGGCCTGGGTGCCAGGGGAAGGACAATGCTGCCCTGTAAGGATATCTCCAACCTTCCCTGTGCCAGCAACAGGATCCTGCAACTGTGCAGGCAGCTGCATTGCACAATTGAGTCGGTTTCCCCAGAAACCTCCCCACCACATATGCTCTTATTTTTTCAGTTGGATCAGTTTCCTGAAGAGGTGCTCTGTTCCTGCCTCTAATGCCTGCACTAAGGAATGGAAAAGTGGCCATGGACAGAGGGAACGGGGGGCCTCCTCTTCTGGCAGTGGGAATGACAGGCCTCCTCTTCTGGCAGCAATGGGGAATGTTTTGCACTGGATACCTGTTTCAGCAGAATGGAGGACTGAGGAACAATGGCTTGCTGGACCACAGTGTAAGCTCAGTAACCTTCCCTTGGCAAAAGCAGAGCATCCTGTCCCCATATATTTCTTCACCTGGTGGTATGACCTCAGGAGCAGTGTGTGGGTGTTGTGCTTGGGCTGCAGGAGGACAGTAAAAAGGATGTCCTCAGGTGAGCTGTGCTGCTGAAGCCAGGTCCTAATTGTGAACCCAGGTTTGATCAAACGTGGGACACCTGTAAGTCAGGGTTTCTCGTGGGTATTGCTGCTCCTGACAAAACTGGACAGCTTGGCAACAGCCAAGTAGATGATTTGGTGAGAGAATGGGAGGAATCACCAAGTGGAATATCCATAAAGACAGGGTGATCAGAATTGGCCTGTTCTGTGGGTTTTCAGGTTCTTGTAAGTAGAAACATTTAAAACAACAACAACAAAAAAACCAAAAAAACCCAACCAAACAAAAAACCTCACAAAACAAAACCACCACCAAAAAAGAATAACCCAAAAAACCCCAACCAAAACAACTACCTCCAAAGCCCACAAATAAAGCAAAAAACCCCACTACCCCATCTCTGGACAATGTGGGTACTTGTATCTGCTCAAGGACAGGGGAAGGCCTGCTAAAATCGGTTTTAGTTCTAACAACTGCTGCAGTTCTTAAGCTGAACAAAATATTGCCCTTCTTAGTAGGCTGTGTTTGAGGCCTGGGAAAAATGTTGAGAAATTAAATAAATTGTAATCCTTCATGCTAGACTGGGGATACAGAATTTTGAACTGAAATCTAGAGATCCTTATGAATAAGGAGGCAACAAAGAAAATGTATATGCAAAAAGAAGGTTGATTCATATTTCCAGACTGCATTTCTAATGGCTGTAACTGAGAGGCTTCAGACAAGCATAGGTGTTTTTTGTAGTAGCATGTCAGACAGCATTATGTAATAATTTAAAGCGAAGTTGTGCCAAATGCTTCCCTGAACATAACTCTGTGAATCTGGCCTAGCAAAAGCTGTACAAAATAACCCTGACAAAATAACCTGCAGTGGCTCCTAAATCACAGGAATTGTCTGTCCCTCTGGCTCCTCTCTCATAGGCTGCAGTCCAACGTTCTTCTCTGACTCTTGCTGTGCTCCTGGGACACAGATGGGCTGTGCTGGCTCAGGGATGGTGACACCTCACGGGGTGCTGCTCCCTCAGGTCCTCTCTGCCCCGTGGCCCTGCTTGTGTCCCAACTGCAGCCCATGTGGGCAGGGGCCTGTGAGGGAGGTGAGGTGGAGAATTGCTCTGATGTAGAACCAGAAAGGTGCAAATTGCTGCCACTCCAGACAGCCGCAGCTTCTCGTAGTCTGTAACAGGGAGAAGTGTCTTGGCTTAAGGAGAAATTTGACTTGCTCAGAGTAGTATGTTTGTGAAGCACTGATAAACTGTACCCCAACACCCTGAACTAATCCAGCTGCCTTTTGCCTGCAGTTCATTAAGAGATTCTGGCACAAACTGGTCTGTCAGCAAAGCTGTGGGGAAGAGGCCTCCAGCATTGGGGCAGGAAGCCTTTCCATACAGATTTGGTTTTCTGAAGTAAAAAGCATCAGTAACAAAGCTAGCATGAAAATGTGGTAGGTGGAAATGCTTCAATCTAAAATAGTGCACAGAAAGCAAGAGGAAAGGCAGAGGCGTGTGCAAAATGTGAGGGCAACTTAAAATCACCTTTTTAATTCCCTGAAATGAGGAACTGGACTCCCTGTTTTGAGAAAATCTGCGCTTTAGCTAGATAAAGAAAATGAAGCTATCATGACTCTGAAAGTGTATTTCCAGTGGTTCACTTTGCAGCACTGGAAACAAAATCACATTGGTTAATTTACCTGAAGAGCAGTGAGGCTGTGGTGTAACAACTGGAATCCAGGTTTTTTTAAGCTCAGTCTTCAGCAGGTGTTTGTTGGGAGGTTTGGCGTGGCTCAATGACTCCTGCTTACTCTGAGCTTCTTTAGCTGTGTTCCATTGAACTTCTGCTGCTCCTCTGAATTGATTGTTTCAGTATCTGATGGTTTTGCAGATGTGATGCCTCTGGCAGAACACGCTGTTCTGCTGCAGTTCCTTTGAGGTCCAGCTCCCGAGCTATCCCTGCCTGTAAAACTGCATCCTTGTTCCAAGGGCCCTGCATGGAGGTTATGCATGGAATCCACCTTGGAGATCCCTGTGGTACAGCACAGATCCTGCCCCTGGATCAGAAGTGCAAAGCCCAGTTACGTTGGTTCTCTGCAGTTTTGTGTTCCAGCAGCTTTACTCTTGTAGGGCTACATGAGTTCTGTACACGGAAGAGTTTTGTCTGATGGACGCAGAGCAGCAGAGGGGTAAATTGCTTGTGCACCATTCCAAACATCCCACTGTCCACACAGCCTAGCCAATAACAGGTATGATTTATGGACCAGGCAGTTGCAGGTCGATTTAAAACATTTGTTATTTCTTCAGTAATGGATGAAATTATAGAGTGCTATAATGGATAACTCAGCCTCACATCTTCCAATAAATCTTTAAATGAATATGTTCAAGCATATTGTTGGTAACTTTTGTTATCCATGGAAGTAATAAATAGAAAGCTAGATGGAACATTAATAAAAAAGATATAATAAAACTGCAAATTTCCTGTGTTCAAACACAGAAGTCTGTAAATGATGCCTCCAAATTTCTGTCTTTAGCTCAGCAAAGCAGGATTTTGGCCAGGATTGCTCAGCCACGTGCCAGGAATTGTCCAGAGGAATTGTGGCTGCCTCATCCCTCTAAGTGTTCAAGGCCAGCTCTGAGCACCCTAGTCTAGTGGAAGGTGTCCCTGCCCATAACAGGAGGTGGGACTGGATGGGCTTTAAGGTCCCTTCCAACCCCAACTGTTCTATGGTAATTAACCACTGGAAGCATCAGATGAGTTTCTCATTTCATCCTCTCTTTCAGTCAAACCTTACAATTGCCAGGTGTGCTGACTGCAGCTTTGAAATAAACACATTTGGTCAGTGAAAGTGGATTGTGCTTGTTTTGTTCAAAGCAACCTGAAATGCCACCTGACTCGCTTGATCCAGGGTGACATGTGTGACTGCAGTTCCTACCCTTTTTATGTCAACTTGCCAACTTCTAGAACATTTACTTCCTTTATTTTATCTGCTTGTTGCGATGTTTTTTCTATATGAAGTGTTTTTTTTAAGTTTATTGTGTCTTGGTTTTCTAAGAACATTCAAAGAGTGAAGGGGGAACGGTGTGCCACTGCAACATGCAGATCCTTGGAAAGCAGATGAGCTACTCCCTGCCCTTGCAGGGTGACAGAACAGTCCATGAAGCTGATTGTTTTAAGTGTTACTCAAATTGATCTTCCTACTTTGGATTAAGTTTTACTTAATGAGGAAATAATGGGATTATCATAGACAAAAAGGACTATGACTCTTTTGGGAATGCATCATTTCTGAGACTTGACTATTTCAAACAGATCCATAATTCCTTCTTCAGGGGAATGTAAATTTAAATTGCAATCAAAGTATGGGACTTCTCTAGCAGCTGTTTTGACACTGAATTATAGAAGTATTATACTGTGTATTTTCCCGGGGAAAGGATTGACTGCTGCAAGATTAACACATTCTGGATGGGTGCCATTTTCAGATAGTTCAACCAGAAGAGAATAGATCTGATTAAGGGATCAAGCTGGCTATTTGTTTGATTTTTTTTGTACTCTGTGCCCTACAATGAGAGTGATTCTTTGCCTCTTTTCCCTGACAATTATTAGGATGAGAGGGTTCGAACAACTTCATGTTAATATTCCTTCTTTTTAATGAAAACATGCAGTAGCTAAGCAATTAACATTTCCATTAAACTTTAGACTCTTAAAAGAAGCCTTCCAGAAATTTTCAAGGAATCTCCAGATTTTCAAAAGAGTACTGAGAATAAGGGATATCTGTATTTGGGGATTTTCTTCTGAGCTCGTGTTCTTTAGGAACACCTGCCCTAATCAGCAATCCAAGTTCCCACAGATGCTGTGTTCCAAGTTGTCAGTAAGTCCATGGTTCAGCTCTGTTTTGTAGTGGTGTACACCCGGTAGTAAGTTACTTGAGCCTCTGAGGATTGTAACACACACTGTTGTGGGATTTACAAACCTGAAGAGCAGCTGTTATACTGTCATTGATGATGCTATTAAATTGTGTTTTGTGTAGAGCTGGTTCATATTATTGATTTTTGCATTTAATGATGTGACTGATTAAAACAAGCACAAAACATTGTGTTTTAAAAGGCATATCCAAGGTGTTCAGCACTGTGCCTCCTGCCAGCAATGCTGCCCGTCAGTGCATGAGCAGCAGTTTAGCTGGGAAAGGAAAGTGACACTTGTGACCCAAATTTGCCAATATTTATGTGTGCAAATGACTTGTTGAATCGACACAGTGGAATGAGGCTCCTTTAAAGTTACTAGTTAAGCACACTGTTGTGGAACCAGGCCTGACTCATCCCCAGGAGCAGCCTGGGGCAGGCTCTGCTTGCTCCAGAAATGCTGACTAACACTGGGGAGTTTAATTTCTATTTAAATGAAAGGGAGGAGGATCTTGCCTCAATAATGGCTGTTTCCATATGTAAGAATAAACTGAGGTCGTATACCTCAGGCACCAGCAAAGGTTTCCATTAAGAATGCACTGAAGTTTTTGGTAGAATTTCAGATGTAATCTTTTAAGAGGTCACATTTGTTACTGCCTAAAAGAGTTCAGAATTGTGATGAAATACTAAATTATCAAAAGTAGGAGAAACTGAGGGTTGGTAACCCTTGTACTTTTTACTGCTGCTAAAAAGTCCTAAAATTACAGAAAATGGCCCATAAAGGTTTTTCTGTGTCAGTTCTGTTCCTGGAGATGTATTCTCCTGTTTTCTTTTCAAAGGACATAAAACTAAGGTGAATATGTGAAGTTTTGTTCAAATGCTGACATTAAATCAGAAATGTGTCAGTACAAAGATATTAACAATTTGCCAAACTGGTAAATAAATAAATAATCCAGAGGGGTAGCTCTGCTGCTGCTAATCTTCCTAGTATCCATAGTTATTTGTCAAAAAGGACAGCATTTCCTGTGTTAGGAGAAGCTTGTCATGTAAAGCTGGACAGATGGGCCCAGATTAGGGTGCTGGCTCCCCAAATGTGCAGGGCAGGAGGATGACGCAGGGAGTGATAAAGGGGTTTATGGAGGGGAGGGTGTGATGGGCCCAATCTTCTTAAAGCTTTCAAGTACTCCCAATTTTTCATGAATAAGTTGTTTTTGCCTTCATTACAAGGTGAGATGAGATTCACTGTGTAGTACCCCTCCCCTAGTCCATCAGTAGAAGTAGTGCTCAGATGGTGAGAAACCAAAAAAGAGGAGTGTGGAAGGATGACTGTCTACAGCAGAGAACTGGGATTTGGTTTAAGCTTGTGAAAAACAAGATTGCCAGCTCCTTGTGCAGTTATTTTTCTAAGGACAGTTATTTCATCTATATAATCATAAATTATAATCATAAATTATTCATAGTTTAGAAGTGTCTCTTCACCCTGATTTGTTTTATTTAACCTAATAACTTAGATCCTACTAAAGGTATGGTGCAGTAATGAAAGTGCCAGGTGATATTACCTTTCTTTTTATCCAGCTGAAGTTCCTGACCCTGACCTGTTTTGTTTTTTAATTTATTTCTAAATCCTTTGCTGTTGCTTTTGACCATGAAGACCAGAGCTGAAACTCTGTGAGCTGATGGGGAAGGCAGGAAAATAACCAGAATCCAGCCTGGAAATCACACTGGGGAAAGCCCAGGTTTGTCTGTGCAAGATGCTGCTAGTTCTGTCAAACTTGAACAGGGCTTGCTGTACTTACAGAAACAGTTTGCATCTCCTGTGCAGTTGGACAGCATGTAATGTAATGGCGAAGTCTAGCCATGATGATGAATGCTAATTGGCAGAGCTCCCTAATGCAGTTCTTCTTTTAAAGCTTTCGTTTTCCCTCTTGTGAATGATTTCATTATGACTGTGTCCTAAAGAGTGTTTTAAATGCTAAGGTGTCAATCTTCTGGAATATCTTCTTTATCCTTCTGGTCACAAATAATAAATGGATTGACCGTGTTCCTGGATAGTGTATTTGGTTCAAGCTGCATTTTGTGAGTGTTAATAACTATTGGCTAAAAAACACCCTAGAAGCAAACCTATTCCCAAAGAAAGTATGGCAAGGGATGTGTAGTTACTCTGGTTCTAAGGAGTACTGCTAACGGAATAATCTTTCTTTAGAAAGGAAGTGTACAAATTTAAGTTATTCTGTTGTACCCTGTGAAGGGAAAAATACTCTTAATGCTGTGAACTCTCACTGGGATTGGTATTTCTACTCTTTCAGTATCTTAGATTCCAGAACACACAAGTGTATGGAAAAAAAAATCATTAGCTGTAACTCATTAGCTCTGTTCAAGCAGCTGCAAACCTTTAAAAATTAATAATTGTCATGAGGAATGCTAAGCCTGGGTTTTAAGATGTAGCATGCATTCAGTGCAGGATTTCAGTTGAAGCTGACAGGGAGCTTGCTGGGTAGGGGCTGAGCAAGCACCCCCAGAATTAATCACCTGTCTGTTAACTTTCTTGGGTTTAAACCTACAAATAATTCTATCTTTGTAAAGTGCCTTTATGATGTAAATGTACTAAGCCTCACCCTAAACTGATTTCCTTTCCCCTTCTAATACTAGTTCCACAACCAGGAGAATTACTAACAGCTTTCCAAATTTAAAGAGAGCATTAACGTGGTTGAAATTATTCTTTTAAGGTTTTAAAATACAAAATTCCAGTGGTCTCTTCAAGAGTAAAAAGATGATGGTAATTAGAAGCACTGCCAGATGCAAAATCTAGTGACTGTTGTTAAAAACTAAGATATGCTCTGAAATATTTGCACTGCTTTCCATGACCTAGAGTGGAAATACAGGAGGAAGTAAAAAAAAAAAATTGCTACATCTGATTCTCCATGGTTTATGCTTGCAAGAATGAAAACCAGAGGTAGATTTAGTGCTCTGTGAAATTGCTGACTCACGGGGATCAGAGGGATTTGCTGGCGTGGTGCTGCAGCCCTGAGCTGCGAGCGCTCGGTGATGGGGCACTGTGCGGCACGGGGCTGGAGAGAGCACGGGCAGGGCCGGAAGGGGACGCCTCGGGGCCCTCTCTGATGCTCTTTTCTGGTGGGAGAAAAGCAGTCAGAGAATCCTTTGAGGTGAATTGCTTGCCTTGTACCTCTGTACTCCAGGATAGCAGTGAATTCCCTCTCTCCCTTGCGCCTGGGGAAGGGGAGTGGTGAGTGCAGGCACAGCCAAGCCAGCTTTCACTGTTGCAAGTCTCCTTCTGCTTTGCAAGGAACTGTGATGTCCCACTCTGTAGTTAGGACTATCCCACGTTATGTTTTCCTTTGTAGATATAATTTCCTGCCTTTGATTTGAAGAATTCTGGTGACCTGGTTGAAGCTGCTGCTGGTACAGAGCTCCAAAGCCCACGTGGTGCCCCAAATCTTGTGCAGACAACCTGCTTCAAGTGCAGTGCAGATATATTTATTTCTATTTGCAGTCTTGGAATGTGATAGCCCTGCTGATATATCTGCTAAGGAAAATCAACATTACTGTGTAAATATTAACCATAGTACACAAAATAGCAAGAGAACTTGCTGTGTTTAAAAATGGTGCTGCTGATCTGAATGTCTCTGCTGGAGAATGGCCAGGCTCGTTTGGGACCCTTGTGAGGGTTCTGGCCCTGCTTTTCTTGGCCCCGTGTAACTACAGGCTGTATCTGGTGGGGGAAGAAGAGATGTGATGCAGTTACTCTTCACTCTTTTGTTATTAATGACTTCAGTGGTGGTACAGAAATGCCAAACCACAGTTGAATATTCACTATTTGCTGATGGAGCCAATTAATTGTGACTTATGATGTTTCTAAGGAGAGATCTATGAAAGGCTTAGACCATTCAGTTAAAAAAGCTTCGGTATTTACTCTTCCAGGGAAACATAAAAGTCAGCTAGGAATTTGATTTTTGATTATTTTTTTTTTCTCATCAACTTAATGACTGTAAATTCAATGGAAGATTGTCACATAATTGTGCCGGACTTCCCAGAAAGTGCTGAATATTATAGAATTCCATGAAAATGGTGCTAGTGTGCAGGGCTTCACTTTACTTTTTTTTTTATGATTCCCTCTCTGTACCCAGTTATAATTATGGAATTTCATGATGTGTCTGCTTTTCCTTCTCCCAGGAAGATGATTTTGGAGCCTAGAAATCTAAGAGAATTATGACACCAGGGATACTAAACTACACCTGATTTACAGACTTGTAAACAGCCTGAATAAAAATATTTTTTTATTTGCCTTTTGAAATTATCAGCCCATAAGTTAAGGATTTGTGTGTTGATGATGGAGCATTTCTTGATCAGCTGCACTTCCAGTGATTCCTCCTAGAGAGAAAGACAAGCCTGTGTATAGTTGACCTTTCTAAGGAGAAGTAGAAAATTGTATTATATCTTTAGGAGGGAAAAGAAGCAATATATAAACTGTCTTTGTGCTTCCTGAAGAAATAAGCAAGGTGAACCCCATACTTTATTGTGTTATGTAAATCCCTACCTTAAGGCTTCATATATAAAACTAATTTGATTTTTTTTTTTTTAAGACCTATTCTAATCGAAGTATATGTGCAGTCAGGAAATTGTATGTAGATAAGCTGATGTATAGATAAAACATTAGCATGACAAATGGGCCAGAGTTGTCTCTGGTATGGAGAATTGCCTCATTTGTCTGGATGAATTTGGCAGTGTTACATGGTTACAAGTTGAAACCAAATAATTGCTGTGAGAGAAAAATAGAATCAGCAGTATGAATGTGCTAACATTTTCCTTCCTTTCTTTTTCCCTTGACTTTCCAGGAGGGTGAAGAGTTTGGGTAGAAATGTGAATTTATTTGCAGGTGGCTATTGGCTTGTAGAATACACATTGGTGTTTCAGAAGGACAGAGAACTCCCTCATGTATTTACCTACTTTCATGTTTGTTTGTTTGTTGTTTTGTTTTTTTGGTTTGTTTGTTTTTGTTTGTTTGTTTTTAATTTCAGTATTTGTGGTCAGATGATGACATTCAGTATGGCTTCTGACCAAGTGATCCTATCAAATACTTTCAGCACAGCTTTGCAAAGGTTCCTTTATTAATGCATGGCCACTCTTGGGTGAGGACGGGTGATGTTCAGCCTGCAAGGACAGTCTCATGGCCTTACTAAAGAACATTGGAGACTGTTGGGAAGGAGCTCTGAGAAATGTCAACTTTGGCCATGAGCAGTCACTGTTTTGCCTTTGATTTGGTCATGGAGCTGTCCCTTACAAAGCCTGGTGCTCATGGACTTTCTTTGCCATGTCACTTGCACGAGTTGCCATGGATAGGTTGAACCTTACACTGAGCCAGAGGTGGAGCAGCAGGGGGGTTGTGGGTGTAATTTCAATTGTGTTTACTGTGTGTTTGCAGGAAGAGTGGAAGCTCATTCATGAAACTGATGTCTATCTAAGCTGGATTTTTACACTGTAGTTGTTTTTGGTGATTCTGCCATGCAGAGTGTCCAGTACATCACAGGAAAGTACAATGTTGACTGTCTTTTGTTGCAGTTCCACGTTTTTATTTGACTGGCATTAATAGCTCTCTCAGAGTAGTACACTTTCCATTGCTTCTGCTACTCTTCCTTCCCACCTTCTTGTTGCTTTGTGCCATCCTTGGAATTTGTAGGGATAAACTAGTTCAACTCACTAGAACAGTGAGAAAATAACTCCACAATACATCAGTGAGCAGACTTTACTACTTTACTGTTCACTGTATTGCTACTTGCTTTGGTACCAGACAGAAGCCAAAGGTATGACAAAAAGGAGGAATCTTTTGTATTGGAAATTTTGGCTTGTTAGAGCTGGGTTTGAGGGAGAGGATTCATGGGAAGCCTGGTTGGACATGACCTTCCCCTTTTGGTGTGACTCAGCCATTGAGTCAGTTCAGCTGGAACACCTCAGTTGGATCTGTTGCTTTTATCTGTATGCCCAACATTGGGGTGGCAGTCGTGTATGCTTAATAATGGTGAAAGTAAGAGGCTTGAGACTTCAAAGGTTTTCTTTACATTGTTGGGTAACTTATTTTATCGTAAATGTCATGTTAATCCCGCAGGGATGTGGGTGCTTGGTGCAGCGATCTTTTTGGGCTTAATTTCTCTAAAGCAAAGAACACCTCAAAAATTGATCTTACATTAGGGTCAAGGGACTTGTTGTATTTTGACAACCACAGAGCAAAGACTAGATATCTATGTGAAAGCATTACAGATTCATCAAGGAAATAATGTTTTGTTTTCTTGGCTACGAAATGATATGAGGCACACAAAATCCCTCTTAGAATGAACGATAAACTTGAGGAATTTGTCTAATTACATTTTTAGTGAGATGTGCCTCTCCTTAGAAAATAATAGATATTTTTGAATGTGTTTTTAGATTGCATCCACAGAGTTAGTATTCTCAAAACACCTGTTTGCTTCTCAGCAGATATAAAAAGCACCGAAAAAATAAAGATGGGTGAACTGGACCATGGCACATTGTTTTCAACTCCTAGAATTAGTGATGGAGGTATGTCTCCTATCATGTTCATGTTTAATTGCTTTATTAACTGCTTATGAAATACTCTGTGCAACTAATAGCTGCATTAGAAGCTGCTATAACTCTCTGATCATTTTTTGGGTTGGGAGAGACCCTAAAGCTTAACCAGTTCCACTTTTACCTCTTTGAACATGGAATGATTTTCTATGATCTCTGCTGGACAACATGGCAAGCAACCTCAGAACGAAGGGGAAAAAATCTTCACATAGAATCTTGCTGACTTAGGGATGAGTACTTTAAATTTGGATTGATGGAAATAAAAATGCACAAAGGGGGCTTAACGAAGCTGCCTAAAGGCCTAAAAACTGAGAGAAAGGAGATTATTTGTACTAAACTCACAGTATAAATTGGAAGAATTTAGTGGATCAAACTACTGAATGCTTTTTGTTTAAGATATATAGAGAACAAAGAAATAGTCATAATACAAGATCAGAGGTATGACCTGGTGGAATAATTACTGTGCTGAGCAGATCAGTGGTGAGGAAATGAGAAGTGGCAAGCAGGAGGGAAGGAGGAAGCCTGCCTTCCTTCCTTTGGGCAGGAGTCCTGCCCTCTGCCCTGCGTGGGCACTGCCTGTGAGCTCTGGGTGATGGTGAGGAGGAGCATGAAGCCTCACTTGTGTTCTGACTGGGGGCCTAGCACAGTCCCAGGACCCATGAAATCTGTCCAGGAGAGTTGGGCAGCTCCGAGGGCACCTCCAGTGCGCTTCTCTCTTGTTGTGTTGTCAAATCCCATTCGGGCAAGTTTTGCAGTCCTGATTTTCTGGATTCATACTGATATAACTGCTGGTCTGCCTGGCTGCAGATGCAAAGGAAAATGGAACTGCAACTCACTCCTCTTGCATGGTACTTTTTATACCTCTTAGAAAAAAAATTACTCCTGTTAACTCAATCCATAGGTTACAATAAGCATTGAGGCAGTTTCCTTCTTGGTGCAAGAAGAATGCATATATTGAAACTTAAATATTTTTGTATTGGAAGTTACTAAATTCCAGTAAGTGCAGTTTAAAGTGAATTCATAATTAAACTTGCATGTGAACAATGCTTTTAAAATTAACTATTTGTAAACTGACTACTGGTTACTCTTTCTTGTATAATTTCTGCTGTTTGTTTCAAATTCTCATTCACCAACTAGCAGTTTCTGTTATGGAAACTTTGTGTTTAAAATACAGTGGCTCTAATTTCTATCTATAATGGTTTCATTTTATGACTTGCACTTAAATTATTTCTCTAGAATTTGAAATGGCCTTATGTGTTTTATGTGACAACTAGAAAATCCAGTGATTCCTGCAAGAAATGCTCTTTGTAGCCAGAAGTACAAACCTGTTGACTACAAACATCTCTATGAACTTGCTGCGAAGGCAAAAACGGCCTCAGAAAAAACTCAGTTAAAGGTATGATTCTTTTATTATTTGAAATGTGAATGCTTTTGAAACTCAATGATCACATTTATTCTCCCAGCCCCAAGGAATCTGAGCAGGAATAGGGATAACAGATTGCTGTAACAGTTTTCAGCCAAAGGGGGTCAAAAATGAGAGTTTATCCCAGTGTTACTGTGATTTGGGCATGTTAATGTCAATGCGTGCACTTTCTTTGAACCAGAGATGCAAAATATGCATGGATTCTGCTTCCTCAAAAGACAGGGAAAGTTTGTATTCTAGTGCTTTGAGGAAATTCATGCAAACTATTATGTAATAATTTGAGGCAATGACAAATTTAGGGGAACAAATGGGAAGATTGACCCAGGAAATAAGACCCTAAAAAAAAAAGATTTGAAGCAAGGATTTCTGAAAGTCAAGCTGAGGTAGATCTTAAAAAGAAAATTAAAAGTGTTTAACAGCCATAAAATGTAAATGTAGAGCTCAGCAGAGAGGTATAAATAGGTGCAGTGCAGCTCAAGTGGTAAAGACCACAGGAGCCTATATAATACTAGAGAAGGGCAACAATGAATGAGAGAAAAATTACATACTTATATACTTTCTTCCATCCAGGAAGTGTTGCTTTCTTTAATGCATGTAGGGATCACTGGCAGATATTTCTTCAGGGATTGGCAGTACAAAATTCTACTCAATTCATCCAAGCTTTATTTTTTCATCTGTTGGTGTTTCACCTTTTCAAGTGTTTTCCAACTGAGTAGGTAGTGAAATATATGTATTCTGAAAGCACCACAGAGAATAGTATGTGTTCCCACCTACTACTTTTTGTTGCTGATTCAATCTATCCACAGTTAGAAGAGCTGGGTTACTCCTCCTTTGAGGCAGAACCAAAGAAACAAATGGTAGACCAGTTGTTGACTGTTTAGGAAATAAAAAGACAGCATATGCAGGAAAAAAAGGTAATATTGAAGCAGTTGTACTTAAATACAGAAATGACATTACTGTTCCTATAAAATAATTCCAAGAGCATATGTACAGATGTAGTTTTGTTTCACCTTAATTTTAGAAAATATTTGAAGGTGCATGTATTTTCAGATTGCTTTAAATAGTGTTCTGTTTGCTGAAGTCTAGTTTTAAGCACCTAATGGTAATCAAGAGGAAGCTGTAAGTAATTCCTTATGATTGAAAATATGTAAGCAATAAAAATAAGGGGACATTGTTTTTGATTCAAACCCAGTGTAACACAGTGGTTGAAAGCATGGCACAGGTGTGCTCCAGTCTCTGCTAGTGCAGCCACACATGCAGCTTCCCTGTTGCTCAGCCACCATCCCACAGATGTCTCCGTGGCCCCTCCTGCAGCTTCCTACTCCAGGAACACCCCACAGCCAGGTCTGCTGCCAAGCACAATGGGTCAGCCACCTTCTTCTTTAGGAGACTATCTAGAAACCAGGTGTGCTGCACTCAGGTTCATCTGAGATGTGTAGATATTTCTAGTTTCAAAAGCAGGATTTTAGCTTTGTTGGTGGTGACTGAGGGGCTGTGGTTGGAGAACTGCTGGAACCCTTCTTGCCTGCCTGGGAGTGCTGCACAGTCCTACAGCTTTCCCTGCTGATGTCCCTGGCCCAGTTGGGGCAGGAGTGGAAGCACACCAGGGGATGTGCCTCTGTGTGTGTTCCCAGTGCCCTGGGAGCAGAGAGGGGACATGGGAGGGTTTGTGCAGCTTGCCCTGGGCAGGATAATTGCAGGTCAGTTCCACCCGAGCCAAGTGAAAACCCAGTATTTTTGACTCAGAACATCATTCCTTTGCTGAAGTGGATGTGGAGATCTTTATTCATTTCTCTCTGTCATGAACAAGAACAAGACTCTCCCATTGTTTTTCCTTGTCTTGCTACCATTGTGTCATAGAATAATATATCTGCAGGAAGGAGGTTCTGAGAAGGGCAAGAAAATTCCTGTGTGTGGATTGTGGAAGCTGCTCGAAGCAGAAGGGTCTTGTTCCCAGAAGTGGGCTGGGCCAGGGGTGAGAGCAGGTGTTCTGGGGGAAGGGGATGGCAAGGCAGCACACAGAGGAGTGGGAAAGGAGCTTTGTCCTCAGGATGCACCGAGAGGCCAGAGACAGTGCCGATGGCAGCAGGGTAAGAGGGGATGTCTGGCAGCCACAGGCTTTGATCCCTTTTCCTTCACTGCTGGTTAGCCACAGTGCCGCGGCTGCCACTTCAGCAGCCTCTCCTGGCACCTTGTCCTCTGGCTGAAGCAGGAACTTCATCTCTCTCAAAAGCAGGTATTCCTGTTTTATCTGAAGTGTGGAGCAATGTTTTTGTGAAGCCCTCAGTTTCAGAACCTCTTTAATTGGATGGATTTTGTAAAAATACTCTTTTTTAGTAATACATTTTTGAAATTCTTCTTGTTGAAAGACACACTTTCACTCTTTCATCTTCCCACCTGTAAGAATTTTTCTTTCTCCATCTCATCTTTCCCCCTGCTTCACCTCCTGGGAAATAGGGTTCGGAAAGGAAAGAAGAAAACAGACTGTATTTTTTTTCACTTTCTCCTCTCATTTAATTGTGATTTGAAATGGAGTAAACTTTTTTCATGAAAATTGGCTACACTTTAACACATTGTTCTTTAGAAAAAAAGTTTTTGGAAAAAGGGTTTTGAAAAAATCTATCAAGTTCATCATTCCATAGTTAGAAGTTTCAATATGAGAGCATTTGATAAAGCTATTGCACAGATTCAAAATACAAGCTTTCATTTTCCCTGCAGATTAAAAAAACAGAGCAAGTTTCAAAAATTAACAAAGAGCAAATGCTGCTGAAACAGCATCGGCAGGTGTGGTGGCAAGAGCATAAGAGGCTGAGTGAGAGCAGGTAAGAGCTGAGGAACCTGAAGGAGTCCTTGCTAAAGAAAGACTCCAGCAGACAGTTTCTGTATCAAAAGTTGTCAGTCTTAATTCCTTTGGAGTCTGTCTTTAGATGAATGTATTGAGTTCACACTTATAACAGGGAGCATTATCGCAGTTCTTGTCTACTACCCTGTGTGCTGTATAGACACAGATCAACAGGAACATTTGTGCCTTCCTTACCACCCTCATGTCCCAGCCCTGCACCTCATACCTTTCCAGGCAAAGAACCCCTCTGTTTGTTAATTACTGCAGTATTTGAGGCTTATTCGTGCAAATATAATGAATAAGAAATTAAAGCTTCTGTAAAATCCATGTTCTACCTTTCAGGCAAAAAGCAGAAGGAGAAATAAAGACTTTTCTTGATGAAGACAGTCATAAGCACAACTTTTTTTCGGATTTGAGGGACTTGGGTAAGAATTTTTATTAATTTCTTAATTGTTTTTTTTAAAGTCAAAATTATCTTGATTGTTTGAGTTTTTAAATCCCTGTCTTGACAGATTTAGATTTGGAAAGCACAGTGCTGTGTAATATTTTGTGTGTTTGAAAAAGCTTTGTTTCATTTGGATACAGAGCAGGAATTGTCCAAGGAGAGAGATGCTTACCAAACAAATACACTGGTTCCTGTCTGGCAGCTAAAGGAAGGTTTGAAACTCAAGCTGGCAGAAATGCAGCGTTGCCTCTCAGAAGAATCTTGTCAGAAACCTGAGATCAATTCATCTGAGATGCTACAGCAGGTTGGCATTTCAGCTTTATTTTTACAATTTATTATCACTGTATTTTTAGCATTTGCATTTATTTTTATGTTACATTTTGAGACTGTAACTGACATGTGGAGTGTCCTGTAACCTCTCTGCTTGCCATGGTGTAGATCTGCTCACTAAAATCTGTAAAAGTGTGCACTGTAGGGCTGGAAATCTGACTGTTTCTAAATAAGAGCTTTCATATAGTAACATGATAAAGAAGTAACAGCAACATGTTTCATGAAATAGATCGAATTTGTGAAGAAGCAGCAGAAGGCAATTTTGGAAGGCCTTATCCTTGAAAGTCTGGCTTTGGAGAGAGAGCTTGAAGACTATAAAGCAAATGTAAGCTCTTCCTTAAAAGTTCAATTAGCAGCTTCTTGAGAGAGAAAATATGATGCAGATCAGTGTTCTGAGCAGCATCTGTTCAATTGCAGGCATTAGTGGGCTCTTTTGAGGAGAAAAATGGACTTTTCCATGAAGTTCCTTCTGAGCTGCTGTCTCTGGAATGTCCTTACCTTGACTTGAAGACCTTAGTGATCCATGAGTACCAAGAGCTTGCCAGCGGGTACTGGGCAAGGCTTCAGGAGGTTGACCAGCAGTTGGAATCTTTGTCCAGGTAAGGACAGGTTTCTGCATGACTTTTGTTGAGGATGAAAGTGCCTTTAAAGTCATTTGTAATCTGTAGGTGCTGCAGTTGGCTTTACCACTCGAGCTGGTGCTGTTTGGTGCAGAGCAGTGGACGTTCTGCCCAACTCTGGGGCTGGACAGCTGGGGAGTGTTCACACAGCTGGGGTGGAGCCAGTCCTTGCAAAAGTTCTCTGCTGAAATAATAAAAACCAGTGTTTGGTGGGATAAGGAACCAACAATCTGGTGTCTATCAAATATCCTCTTCACGTGCTCTTGCAGGAATAGAAGTTAGTCCTTCTGCATGGCTATTACTATCAAATTGATGACAGAAAAGCACAGGCTTTCCAAGACACGTCCAGAACATTTTTATCTATAGAGGATAAAAAAAGTTCAATCTTTTCAGACATTTTGTAACACTGCAGTAATTGTCATCACAAAGAAATGTAAAAAAATGTAGAGAGCTTTGATTCTGATTAACCAAAAGGAGGATTCTTCTGTAAATAAAACACTTTATAGAAAGAACATTACTCATAATGATCTGAAAATATAACAAACCTAAATATTAACAGTATAAAGCCTATCCTTTCTGCTGAGACTGTCCAGAGTTCAGGAGATACTGAGCTGCAGATAATGGATGGGCTTTGCCTTCTTTTTCCCACCTGTTGATGTTCCTCTGGCTTAGGATGTCTCTGGGTTTGAAGGTGAAGAAGGGAGAGCTGAGGGGAGTGGTTGGAAGCCTGGGCAGAGCAGGAAGGTCCCTGAGTTTCTCTGGTAAAACTGTCCTGCTGATCCCAAATCTCTGTTTTCTGTATATACCTCCAGTGCAGCACTTGGATCTTCTGTCCCTGCTGCTGAGTTAGTTTGGTGTGCTGAAGCAGGTTAAAGTTGTTGGGTGCCATAGAAAGTGATCTTATGATCTACCTATCTTTTGTACTAATTGTACAGGTGTTCTGTAGGTTCTTCTTCTGTCAGTTAAAACCTGTATATTATTACTGCAGCATCCTAGCTGTTATAGCATGATACTTATTGAAAATTGCTTTGATTTATCCCATACTTACAGCATTTATTAAGCAGCAAGTGGAAAATTTACAGCAGTTCCTTTGCTGCTGTCTGTGACACTTTGTTGCAGTTACTCTTACTGACATTAACAACCTCGATGAAAACCTGTGACAAATGTGAAATCATTAAATATGTACAAAGTCTTTCCAGTGGTTTTAATTAAAATTGTGTTAAAGTTTATGATCAACACAATTTTGGTGACAATTCATAAATTAAAATCCTCGACCCACACAGTATGTGTGCTACTGAATAATAGACAAACATCTATGTAGATGAGAATTTCTTAAAATAGTTGGAAAATCCACTGTGGTATTTTCACTAATCATAGGCCAAGTGTGAATTCAGGGCTGGAGCTAGGTAATTTTGCACTGATAATTCAATAATATTAAGACTTAAAGAAAAAATGCCATGTTTTGAAGGGAAATAAATTCAGTTGTGGCATGAATACATGTGTAGTGATACTCTGAAGGAATGAGGTGGTGATGTTCAGATGGGAAAACCAAAGGGGATGTAGCTGGAGGAAATGCTGGAGGTAGTGTTAGCAATGTGTTGAGGGGCTGTAAGGCAATACTGGGGGACAAGAGACCCACTTTGGCACAGTGTGTGCCAGAACTGAGAGCTGGGAATATAGGGAATCATAAATGAACCATTAGCAATTATCTCAGGCAATTATTTTAAAGCTAGATCTTGGGGTTTTTGCTTGCCTTCTGGTCTCCAAATCTTTAATGAATCTTTAATGTATTGCTCATTTATGTTTCTATTATTTAATCCACAGCAACATTAAAAATGTGCTTTCAATTTTAAAAAAAAAAAAAAAAAGGCAAGGCTTTGTTCTGGTAGTATTGCTTACCTCCAGTATCTGGGTTTGTAAAAGACATGACACTCCTTGTCACTTCCTATGTTTATATTGGCTAATTTGTATGGAAATATTCTATGAGTTTGCAAAGATGCAGCACTATGATCGAAGTATTCTATAATTCATCATGCTGCCTGTGATCCAAGTGGCACAGATAATGATGGCAGAAATGGAGTGACAGGTCTTTGACCTTGGTGTGTACTCCCTGTGCTCTACTGATTAACACAACCTTCATGAAACCTTTGCAGTTTTTGTCATTGCTCTGTACCCACAGAGACCAAACATTCTCCTGCAATACATTTCTTCCCTCACTTTTGTGATTTGAGAAGCTGTTCAATAGCACCACTTGATTCTATGATAACATGGTAATCTGGTCACTTCAGCTGGGGTTTACTGCTCTCTCCTTCCTCTCTCATCATGGGCTTGAATGTACAGTGAAGAGACCTTCATTTGATACTCCTGCATTGCACATCCCATTTTTTAACTGCTCAGACTGTCTAGAACAGAGAATTTGGAACATGCACAGAGAATGTCCAAAAAAGAAAACTCAGACTAAGATAACATTCTGATCTATTCTGTGTGCTTCTCAGTCCCACAAAGTGCACATTGCAGTGGTCATTGCTTTTTGAAATGGAAACAAAAATTTGGTATTTTTTTCCAAGCCTAATATAGGGTTATAATATTGTATTACCTAATTTCATTCATTTACTATGCTGCTAAACCACAAATTTTTGTGTTTGGGAAATAACCAGCTCCTGAGATATCCCACAAATCATGGATTTGGAACTGATGTGTGTTTATAGCTGCTGATTCTCTAAGCACTATTATATTTTTGCCATGATTTCCAAGGAAGTCTCAATTATTTAAATCACTGAAGGATGAATGGAGTATTGCAGACTCAGCACTGCGTCCTCTGCAGCGTCCTTTCCAATGAATGGGAGAATAGGACCGAGTCAAGTATATTTAGCTCCTCTTTCCAGGCTTGTTACCGAGGTGTCTCCGCTCCAACAATCGGCGGTGACACACTGAGTCGCAGGGGGTTGGCACCTCCCTGGGTGGCGTGGTGGCAGTGTGTGTGTCTGCAGAGCCAACACCACGGCGGTGCCAGCACACGCTGCTGCTGCGGGGGCTCTGGGGGGATTACGGGCAGAGGGGAGCGTCCCCTCGGAGCTGGTTGTATTCTTTAGGACGTGTAAAGCCGGGGATTAATGCTAGATAAATCTGTTTCAAAGGAAGGAGCTGCCTCGGGGCTGTTGCATGGAAGACAATTGCTGTGTTTCAGCTCTGAAACAAAATCAAGCCCGTGCCATGCCCTGGTACGATGCTGCACGCAGGGAAAGCGAGCACTGAGTTAGAAATTTGGGTCATGCTTTCAGCCTGGCAAACGTTTGTCAATATCTTGACACTGCAGAAACCTGATACTACCTTAAATATTCATGTCAAGTGCGTTGGCGCTTTTCAGACTTGTAGTAAACGAGCTGCTCCTCGCTGGAATTGCGCGGAGGTGTCAGCGCGGTGCCATCTCGGGCTCCTCAGCCGCGGCTGGTGAAACTCCCTGTGCGTTTGGTGCTGTGGATACGCGGGGTTGGGTCACGCTCGCTCTTTTTTTTAATGCTATTTGTCTTTGAGCAGCTGACAAAATCTCAGCACAGCTGACAAATTTTGGCACAGCTGACAGACCGAGGCGTTGGCAGTCAGTTTGTCCCTACTTACAATAAACTACTTGTAGCTGTAGCTCCAGCTGATTGCTCCCCAGAGGGTCTTCCACGAACCGTAATTTCTCCTCCTTGTTTGGAGCAGTGCAGAGATTGATCATTTTCTGGCCATTAGAGGAATATAAATCGGAGAGAACTTAAGAGACGTGTGAGATGGAGGAGGCAGGAACTGGTGCAGCAGCTGGTGCATCTGCCCCTGTGTGGTGGAATTTTCCCCGATCAAGATGTGTCTTACTCTGCTTTATTCATCCTGTAGGCAGAAGACCTCTATTTGTTCATCAAGCTGCGTGGGCAGAAATATCTAAGGCAGAAGGTTACAAAAGAGAATCTCAGTTCTTGAAACTGTCTCACTGCTGTACTACAGTGATGTGTTCAGATGTCACCATACTGAGGCGTGTCAGGACTCAAAGAAGAGGATTGCTGATTTCTTTCAGAAGTTACAAGAGATAGCTGAAAATCCAATTCATAAACTAGTAAACACTCTCTTAGGATGGCTGGTAGTTCCCCTGAGTGAAGGCTGCCAGGGTTTTATGGTGATTCTTCTAATACACAAATGAATAAAATGTTGGGGCTGGAAAGACAAGGATTCTTGGTGTTACCTTAAAAAGTAATTTTGTCCTCACTTACTTCAGATCACTAGGAGCAGTTGCAGCGAAAAACGTTTAAATCATAGCAAAGAACAATGAAGTTGCTTACTAAAGTTATTCTTCAGAATTCCTATGCCTCAGAATATCAAATAACACCCAGAATCTAAAATTAATACATTAACTGATTTCATAGAAAAGCTCCCTCTAAAGAAGAGGGAGGAGTTAAAAACATTAATTCCTGAGGGTAAGTTGCAAGATGTTTCACTTAGAGGCAGTAAATGCTGCAGAAACAGCACATCCTTCGAATGCCAACCCAGTGACCAAGCTCAGGGGCTGTGTCTGCTGCTCCAGGACTGCAATGTGGAGGTTATGGGATGTTACAGCACCATTCCTTCTTGGAATGATTCTTTAGCCCAATTTCCCTTCTGGGGCACCACTTCTGCCTTGGCTGAGGGTGTGAAACCCACCCAGCTCAGACATCTCTAGTCATTGTCTGCCTGGGAGATTCAGCAGGAGCCTATGGAGAAACACTTCAATTGCTGTTCTACTCTGGTTTACACCATTTCACTTGCTGGGTTGTCTCTGCCTTTGCTTGGTTGTTGCCAGTTGTTGCAAATAAACTTTTACAGGAGCTGGGTCTTTGTTCTCCCATTTCAAGGCTGCTTTCGTTTCTTTTCAAGAGGGCTGGGTTTCATAGCAAACTCCTGAGTCCTAGAAATAGTTAGTTTGATATTTCACATAGTCTATGAAAAGAGAAAGTTTTCACTTATTTTCTAATCTCATATAAGCCTGTCACCTAACTTGCCAAAGATGGCTTGTTGTTGGGTGAAATGGTTTGTTGAAATGGGCTATTGTGTCTTTGCATTCCTGAGGTGTGTCTGTAGGTGAAGCTCTTCCTTTATGAAGCTGACAGGTGTGTCCCCTCAGTGTCCCCAGTGCAATGGGAACAGTGCATTGCAGGTGTACAACACAATGTGTTGCAAAGAAGTTGTATTAAACTGGATTACACAGAATTGTTTCATAATACTAATGTTCACTGCTCTGAGATAATGCTGGATTGTATCATGAAGTCTAGTTCAATATTAATTACATATGAGCATCTCACAAAAATCCCCATTCTGAAGTACCTCTTCTTTCTGCCTGCATAAGGGTAAGGCTGTCCCAGTGCCTTCCTGGAGGCAGTGCAGGGAATACTGAGGCAGTGCTATGCAATACCAAGAACTGCAGCTGGCTCGGGCAGTCTGGGACCTGCAGCAGCTGGAGGTGGCAGGAATTCCAAGTGGGGGTTACAAAAGATTGCCTTCTTTTAATTATCCCTAGGCTCTTAGTCACTTCTGAAATCAGGTCACTGGGCCAGGGAGACGTTTTGGCCTGACTCAGTGTTGCTGCTTGGATGTTAATATTGACAGTGACAGCCTGACTTTAATCCCTTCAGGGCCAAGAGTTCAGATTGAGGGTAAAATCTGAGCTACTGAGTCCAAGACCATGGTACTCTGTTTTAGCTGGACATTACTTGCTACTCTGTTTTTCAGAGATAGATGAATGCAAGCTGATGGCTATAGATCCTGTTCTGAAAAATGTGAAATCTTATGACTTGCTGATGAATTTATGGCTGTTAGGAGGTTGGTTTTAAACTAGCTCCTCATTTAGCAGCATGCAGGGCTTGTCACTTCATTTATTCCATTTTGACCATTTATTTAGTGCTCAGTGGCAGTGTCTTCATCCTTTCTGGAATTGTATGTTCCTATGTGGGTCACTGACTATCCACTGGTGTGGTAGTGGTGGAGATACACAGTGCCATTCCCCACTGAAAAGCCAGGCTAGAAACAGAACCATTTGCCTGAACAGTGGCACAATAAACGGTCACATTAACAATGCAGTTTATGTTCACTTTGATTCATTCAATCTTTTCTCAGCTCTGACCCAACGTCCAGTTTACAGCATCAGGACTGTGGCCCCACTGACTGTAAAAATAACCCAGAACCAAAGTCCTCCTTTTCAGTGGTTAAATTGTACTGGGGTGGATTGTTTTGCATTCCTATAGGAACAGTGACTGGAAGGAAGAAGATCAGTGGATTTTCCAGGCTGTTATCAATCAGTATCCAAGTGATCTGAGGAGGAGGAGGACTTTGTACCTGGATGTGCTGCAGAGATACTTTCCACACAAATCCAGGCATGAGCTGGTCAGTGTTGGCTTAAATATTTGTTCAATTATACAAATTCTTACATAAATTCTGTAGTGGGCAGTTGTATTAAAGGATATTTATCAATTTTTTTTTAATTTTGTAATTATAAATTTTATTCTGCACAGGGAAGAAGATATGTCCCTGTTTTCAAAATGCAGGAACTTTAAACCTATTGCCTCTTCCAAACAAGCCCTGGGGAGATTTTATAGTTCCACATGCTCCTACAGCAAAATTCACAAAAATAATTTGTTAGCAGTGCTTTGGCTGTACAGTTTTATAGCTATGTCGTGCTGCTCTGCTTCTCTTGGTGTTTTTATTTTTCATGAAGATGCAGAGCCTTGTCACACTGTCTAGTAATAGTTATTTTAATTGTTCTGTGGCACGTATATAGCAGAAAGAGTGAAAAGTCATTTCCTGCTCTCAGAGGGAGGCTATTTTTATATGTATAATGCCTTTCAAACTGATTGCTGATTCCTCTTATACTCCAGAGTGAATAAGCACATAGTACTAATAGAGAAACCCATTTCAAGGCCAGAACACTTCAGGAATTCATAAGGAAAGTAGGAGGGTTTTTTTTATCTCTGACTGTATTTTTAGACTGTCTACTTCCCTGTGTTTGAGGAGTGTCTAATGCAAAGGAGTGACAGTGAAGTGATACTGGTAATTAGTGCAAGTTTCACTAAAAATAAAGTTCTTGTGGATTTCAGAACTCTTGCGCCAGAGTTCTGGGCTGAATAGTCACATGCTTTGGACAATGGAGGTGTATTTTAAGCACAGCCACTATTAATGGTTCTCCATAATTCTTTGAAGGCTCATTTAAAATTTAAAAAAGCTAAATTTAAAAATCCTAACCATGCATTGAACTGATATCCCTTAGTATATGTATTAGGATGACAAATATGGAAATGGTAAAACAGTGCTAAGAATCTATTCTTAAAATGTGTGTGTGTCATTGGGATATCAGGCTGAGAGCCTTGCAGGCCTCCTGCCCTCCGTGCATGATCCTCAGTGGACAAGCTCCCTGTGCCTCATCCCGTAGCAGCTCACTGGACATGTCTGGTTTTGGAAGAGCAAACTCTCCATCCCATGCCTTGTCCCAGCTTTGGCAACTTGTGAGTCTGGGGCAGCAGCCCTGGCAGAGGGAGTTGGTGAGATGGTGGGCCCATGTTTGACCAAAGGGAAGATCCAGGGGCACCTTTCTCCAACCACAAGCTGCTGGGAATATCTGTGAGCCAGGCACAGTGAGCATCCCCGGCCAGAAGCCTGGAAATTCGAGTCTGGAATGGTCCCCTGGACACCTGTGAGCAGCCAGCCATCTCAGGAACCTCCTTCATCCTGTGACTTGTGTTTTTGGGGATACAAGACAGGCTCAAGACTCAGTGGCCTCAGCCTATGAAGTGTTACCTGCTACTACTACTGTCAAAGTCTTGAAGCTGGAATGTCCTTGGGAACCTCATTGCATTGGGCCAAAGACTGTGTATTGTGGATTAAACACTCCCTCTTTTTGCTAGGTGGTGACACTGGTCGTGGCCCTGTGCTGCTTTGCAAGCTAAAATTCTGTTTCCAAATTTCCTGTTAGGAAAGAAATGAAGCTGATTGTCACCTGTACTGCTTTTGTACAGTTGCTATTATTGGTGTCCTGTTTGTCTGTAGATCACAATTTGCTAAGAAAAGCCTCATCTTGGTGGAAATGCTCAGTATCTCCAGGGATGTATTGGAAGGACCTACTTGTATTTTATGTCCCTCAGAGCAGGAAGGGACCATTACATTTAATTCCTATTGCAAAAGTGCAGTTCAGCAAAGAGCAGTGGGCCAGCAGGATGCTGGAGTGGCACGTGGTGCAGGCAGAGAGGGCAAGGCTGGGGAGGGGGTCACCACCCAGGGACACCTGCAACATCCCTGGCAGAGTGCACTGGCCCTGCATTGTTGATTATTTGTGATAGAATAATTAATTATATTCAAGATTTGCAAGAATATATAGAATAATTTTATATTCCTAGTGCATAGTTTTGAAACCCCTCTGAAATGCTTTCCTCTTTCAGGTTGCTCATGAGAAAGCTTGGGCTCATTACCTTTCCATCAGGAATCAGCGCAGAGTCTTGGTGCTGAACTGGGCTCAGGCCAGGAGAGCCTTTGTCCTCAGGGCAGTGGCAACTGCTGCTGAAGCTGCTGCTGCTCACGAGGCAGGAGTGGCACTGGCTGAGGCCAGGCAAAAGCAGCTGGAGATCTGTGCTGAGCTGAAAGCAAAGGTGTGTTTGGTTGTAAACCCACCTCAAATCTGTTTCTCACTGATAAATTCAAAATTAAGTTTTTAGATTAACACTAGCCTCTACTCAGAGAAGTTATTAATATCTTTATGCCCTTCTTTTTATTTTAAAGAATGCTTTCTAAGAGCTGAAACAATGGATCCTGTAACTTGTTTGCTCTTGCTATGGAAGTTTCACAGTATTCCCAAAGGTGATTTACTATGTTGAGAGGTGAAAAAAAGATGGAAATACCTGAGTGTTTTTGGTAAGAGAATAGAATAAAATGGGAGGAATCTGAACACAGGAAGAAGGTGTTGTGATGTTCATGCCTAAGGCGTTTGTTGGAGGACTCCCATTTCTGGGCATGAGAGGCATGTTAAAGTTTGTTTAAGCAGCTCTCTGTGATTTTTGACTTGCACAGAAATGAACATCTGAGAGCAGGCACAGTGTGTTATTCTCACTTTACCAACATTTTCAGTGAAACACTAAGCACTTGATTTAGGTTTTCTTCAAGTAAGAAAGCACAGCAAAACCTGTGCTGTGAGGAGGAATTTTGATGTTGATGCTAGTTTTTCACTTAGTAATAAGATAAAAGCCCTCTGTCTCCTGTTCTGGAGCTCTGGCGTAGGAAGGTTTGAATCTAAACACTTAAGGGTTCAAAACTGTCTGGGCTTGACCAAGTGGGGAGTACCCTGACTCGTGTGGCAGCCTTCCCTGGAGCCAGGGGCAGTAAGGAGGGGTGAGCTGGAGCTGGGGGCTGTTTGGGTTTTTACCTAGGCCTTCCTTTCTGGAATGCCTGTGTGTCTCTTACCTGCACAATCAGAGGGCCATTTATTCCAGAACTGTGAATTTATGAGTCACTGTTTCTTCCTTTGTTTCTTCTATTTTTTTCCCCACAAGAAGTAACAAGCATGTGTTGGAGTACTTATGTTGTTTCCATGTAGCTTGAGATTCTCACAGATGCATTGAACATTGTCTAAAAGTTTTTTTTGATTCTGACCTCCTGTTTCCAGTAACCTCGACCTGTTTGAAACTTAAACCTATTAGGCCTATGCTTTTCAAGGGTGGCCCTCAAAGGGATCTTTGTTAAAATGTTGAACATTTGAACAAAAACCTGTTCCCCAGAAAAGAGGAGTGAAAAAGGAACATTTTTTTCATTAAAGGAGGATGTCATTGTGACCTTGTTTTGATCAGCTCCACAGCTCAGAGGGCTGGAGGACGGAAGCTGACAGTGGGTGAGGAGCTCGCTGGTTTTCAGAGAAATGATTCTGAACATACCCATGGGTTCTTTTTGGGTTTGATGGGGAGATGTGTTTGAAAACTCCTAGTTTGCTCCGTTACAGTTCACTTCACAGACTTGTCTTTCTACACTTCTGGACTGTGCAGCCACAGAGGGTTGGACATGGAAAGTGGCTGCAGCGAGCTGTCAAGTGAAAGGGAACTCTCAATCCAGTGAGCCAATTTACACAGATAGAACCCCCCCAACAGGGATCCTAAGATGAGTGAAAAATGAATCTGTCTCTGAGGGAACGAGTGTGGAGGTAGAAATCAGGGATAAGGGCTGTTCTCCCACCTTTTCTTTTCGACCAAGGACTTACTTAATGATTTGCATTTCACAAGTTTAACATAAGGGAGTCTCACTCGTGTCACTTTGCCAGAGGGGCACTGTAGTTGCTATAATGGTTTAGCTGTAAGTAAACTCTAGGTATGCTTGTCAGGAGGTTGTATCTGACTGAGAGGGACAAAGTTCTTCTTTTATTACAGCACTAGGTTTCAGAGAAGGCCACAGCATTTATATGCCTGTTGCCATCACCTGTGAAAGGAAGTGATGGCACATGCACTGTAAGATATGTGATATCTGACAGGCTGTGCATGGTTTTAGTTCCTGCAATAACCACATGATATCACCTAACTTTTATATAGTTCTTTTCCTCTGTCAACAACAAACCAAAGGCGCACTGCAGACTGAGTAAAGAATGCATGATTTAAATCTGGTTTAAATGCACAAAAGTGCCTGTGCCACTGGTGCCTCTAGGCCTTGTGACTGACAGGAGGTGACAACAATTAAAAAGTAAAGCAGCAGAGAAGATAAATTATTATTTATAGCAGTTTTTAGTTGGGGAAAGGACTTGTGAATTCTTATTCCATCTTCCATCTCAGAGAAGATCAGTGTGTGTCCCTAGCAGAAATCAGAGTCTCTACGGAGGAATTTTGGAACAACTCAAGAGGCTCAGGTGCAATAAATCACCAGTGCCGTATGGTAGACATCTGAATGAGCAAAGTGTGAAAGGAATAATGCTGTGAAGGATGCACTGTGCATTCTTAGAGAGGAAATGTGCCTGCTGTACGTATCTTCGCACCCCTGTTTGCCATGGGAAAGCAAACTAAACAAGCCCTGGGGGTTGCACTTGCATGACCCATTGGGGGTCCCTCAGTTTGGTGTGCTTGGTGCTGGGGTGATCTGCCCCTGTCAGGGTGCTGGGGCACACACTGGATAAAAGATTTGCTCTGTGTAAAAATCCTCTTTCTAAACAGTACAGAAAAGCAAATGTTTTCATGTCACAAGGTGGATAAGGCATGAAGTGAGGAGTGATCTTTTTGGAGGATTAGGAGGTGCTGCCTCACAGGTGGGTTTGAAGGGTTGAAGTACTTGCTGTAATACCTCGAGAAATTCAGTCGAGGTGTCTGCATGCATTCTGAACATTGTTTCTCTAGTGAACTATCTATCATAACATATTTTTAATCTGGTATTTTTCATCTTCATGTAAAACTATTTTAAAAGACCACTTGAGGGAAGTCCTACAGCAGCAGACAGAAGGGCAGTTGGATCTCCTGTGTGTGATGCATAATGTGGACCTTTTCTTCCTCAGCACAAAGCTCTGTGCCTGTCTGCCTTTAAATCTCTTCGCTTCCTTGTTTTGTCTCCCAGGATTAAGCCCCATTCCAGTGCTAAAATCTCTTGCAACACATTGTGAATTTTGGGAGAGCAGCTCTTGCATTCCTTATCCTGGCAGAAACTAAGATAAATTAATTTTGAAAGGAAAAGTGTTAGGTGAAATTAACTGGGATGTTGCAAATCATATAAAGCATGTTGCAAATTACCTTCCTTTTCCTTTTCTGTATTATAAGAAAGAATGTACCAGTAAACTTGGGGAAAAAATTATTTCCCTGTTCAGCATATAGTCAAGTCACTGATTTAAATGCTTTGACTGCCAGAGGAGATCAACATTGAAATATTACAACTTAATTTAAAAAACAAAAACAAAAAACACACACACAAAAAAAACACAACCAAAAAACTCAAACCCAACAAAACAAACAAACAAAAAAACAGTCTGCACAGGTATCACATCTAGTACCTTGACGATAATCTGATCATTTCGAAGGAAACTTTTAAAAATAAATATTTTGATAGTGGGATACTTATAAGAAGAGTTTTCTTTTTCAAAAGCATTGTCTATTCACCACTGAGGTGACCCATTCATTTGTTGGACATAAAAAATACAAGGAAAGTTTAATAACCTAAACTTTAAATACAGCTACTTATTTTTGTGGTGAAGTTTGTGGTGAACTGAAGAGTTGTAGGATGGTACAGTATTTCTCCAAAGCTGGATGTGAGCAAATATTTAAGACTTTAACATTTGTCAAAGATGAGCCAGCTCTGACTCAGCAGTGCATTTTTAATCCAGACCTAATAAACCTGGATTTACTAGTTTGAGGTCAGCACGGCATTAATGAGTTGTGTCTCTTGGTCAGATGAAACTCATGCACAGTGAGTGTGAAGCATTTGCAGTGACTGTCTCTGCAAATTGGCCTTGGTTGTCCTTTCACCCCTCCTTTGCCCCCTGTTTTCCTGTACCCTGTGTTCTGCCTCATGGTGTTGTTATTTTTGAATCTATCAGCCCCCTATTGAAATATTCTCACAGTGTATCCCTAGTATTTGCCTGTAGCCCATTTGGGCAGGACTAGGAGTGCCCAGAGCCCTGTGCTCCACGTATGCTGACCAGAGGCAGTTTGTTAAACCACTGCATGTATTTCTTTGGATCCTTCCAAGGGCGCCATCATAACTTTGTGCTTAATCCCCCTGGCACAAATTGCAGGCTTTTAGGAACAGGGACTGCAGGGTGCCCTGCATGGGAAGAGACCATGGGCTGACTTGTCAGCTCGGAGATCCATTGGAACAACCCATTGCACCCCAAAACTTCAGCTGATCAGAGAAGCACATGGTGCCTCAACCTGGGGCAATGCATGCTTGGTTACCCAGCTGCTGGGTTTGTCAAAGCCTGTAGGACCTGGAGTATGTTTGAGACACACACTTCTCTCTCAAATTTAGTTGTAGTCACCAAAATTACTTGAGGATGGGTAGCCAGACAAGCACACAACTCATACAAAACCTGTTTTCTTAGAATTATCTCCTTTAGCAAGGAAAGTGGCACCTCAGGCAAGAAAAACTGTGTTAAAATTTTGCAGAAGTAGTGAAGGATCGAAGGAGGTCATCTCCATATGGTGGCAGGTGGGACTAGGAGAGAGAAGACTTTATAAAAGGACAGCAAATTCAGATGAGTTGTAAATAGAAATGCAGCATACTTAAGGTCATGCACGTGTGACTATTTAAGCCAACATAGTATTTAAACATGTTAATAAAATGTTGACACTCCCTTTGTCAGGAATAGAAAGATGTTCACTAATGATGTGAAGAGGGAGGAAGTACAAGGACAAGTTGTGAGAAGTGAACTGTTCACACACAGCCTTGAGCAAAGGTGATTTGATGTGGTGTCAGCTCCAGGGAACTGGCACTGCTCCTGCATTGGAACCCCAGTTTTATCAGTACTGATCCCAGCTCAGTTTCCTCACTGAAAGCAGTGCCTTGTTCCTCTTCAGGGCATGACTGAAGGTTGTGTGCTCCAATGCTTTTCTCTCATGTTCCTTTTTCAGATTTAAACACTTGTATAGCTGAAGATAATGTTCTGTAAACAATCAAAACAGTTACTTTTAACCACTTTTCTGGGGTTTTATTTTATTTTTTTTATTCACAGCCAGAACGAGATTATCTTCTGAGGCTAATTTGTGAGTGCATTATTTGGTAATTATCCCATTGCCTAATCTTTAATACTGCTCTAATGCTTCTCAAAGGTCTTGTGTGAGCCAGTCAGAGGCAGAAACTGTTAACTTTTATTACTTTTTCTTGTGTTTTAAGATCCTGTGGAGTCTGGATGTGATTCCAGGTGCTGTTCAGAAGTTTTCAGGATGGAAGAATCACCAAACTGGAGAAAATGGGACAGGTTTTTAGAGTAGAAGTTTAATGGAGTCTTCAGACCACTACCTGTTAATATCACAGTGGTTTGTTAATGCCATATGGATGTTGGTAACTGCTGCTGTTGGAACTTTGTCCATCTGGGTGGTGACAGGAGGGGCTGCACAGTCTGTAGCAGTGACACAGAGGAGTTCTTTGCTGGGCCAGGAGAGTTCTGTCTGTCCCCAGGCAGAGGGAGCATCCCCACTGCTGAGCTGTTGGTGTGGTGCTGCCCTGTGAGCCCTGCTCGGGGTTTGTATTTGCACTCAGGTGTTCCCGTGGGCTGTGGGTGCTGCGAGGCTGGTGGCCACCAGGACCTGAAGCACTGCAGCACAGAGCACAGACAGGGGCAGCTCTGGTGCCTCCAGCACCTGAAGGTGTACATAGCAGTTCTTGCTGGCCCATCATCCTGTGCAGTGTGCAGCCCCCTGGGACATCTGAGCTTCCTCCCACCCTCCTGCACAGTGAGTGAGGCCCTGACTCGTGGGCTATTTGAAACATTCCTGGCAGTTCCTGAGGTTACTGACACATGAGAAGAGGAAAAAGATACATATGATGCTTATAAAAAAGCACTCTCTAAATTTAAAAAATGATGACTTTTTCACATTGTTTGGATAAACTCCTCCACTCTAATGTTTCAGGCCTCAGGGAACTGTTCTTAATATGCATTTTAATTTTTTCCCTTTTATAAGCTCTAGTATTCACATCCTGAGGCACCCATCTCATTAGCGTTCCATTTAGGAATATATGCATGCACTTTCTATTCTTATTGTATTTCCAGGAATAACACTGTTAATATTTTATGTTTCAGTCTGTAGGGGGTTTGAATAGTGCAAGTATTTTCTTTTTTTTTTCATTTTCAGTTACTACAATTACACATCAGTAGCAGGTCTCCCAGTCATCCCAGTTTCCTTGGCAATGTCAGCTTTGTTGGGACAGAATTTTTAGTAGCCATTGAATAGATGTTTCTGTATCATTAGTGACTTTTTAAAAAAAGGGTTAATTTTGTAACACAGTCTTCTATTGTCCTATTTAATTTGTAAAATGTTTAAGTCTAAGGGATTTATTATCCCATTAGTCCAAGTGGAATTTATGCGTTTAACTTCTATTAACCCTGAGAGGATTTATCTGGGTGAATCGTTGCTCCTTTAAGGGAGACTGGGTCTTTAACTTTTATTTTCTTCTATGTTTCCCTCCCCTTTTATTAAAAAGATTTCCTCTTTTTTCCCATATGATAATGGCAGAGACTTGCTCAGGCAGAAGACACAGATCAGCATGTGCTGCTTTTATCTGAAGTATTAATGATTGAACTATATTGCAAGTGAAGAGGCTGCACTGCTGGCAATGAAAGTCACCTTTTAATGAGTTTTCTATGTTAATCTTCTAGCGATGCCAGTTTGACCAGTTCTAGAGGAGATAGAAAGTAATGACCTGCTCTTGTGTGGGGAAATAAAAAGTTTGCTAAATTTATTAAATCATCTTCCTCACTGGCTGATGTGTCCATTAGGAACAAACTCAGAAGAATATCCTTACTCAAGAGCTGATGCTGCAATCCTTTAGCCCATAATTTCTAATCCCTTATAACCTTTTACATCTGCTTTGCTTATTTCTGTTTCTCAGACATTCTAGAAAGGCAAAGCTCTAAAATACATTTTTCTCTGTAAACAGAATTCCTTAGGTCACCAACTTGCTCTGAGTCTGCAGTCCTTATTTTAAAAATGTCAAGGAAAATATGTCATGGTTGACGTGGTTTAAATCCAAATTTGCAATTGAGAGGCATTTTTTCCCCCTCTGTGCCTTGTAGCTTCCATCTGGAAGAATGAAGTGGTATTTCTGACTTGCCATAAATGGGATGACTCTCAATTCTATATTCAGCAAGACATTGAGCACAGAAGGTGGTGATGCCACAGTGAGGTTGGGAAGGATTGGAGCTGCTCTGGGCAGTCAGAGTAGATCCCTCTGGTTACCTGAATGTGGCCCGTCCTTCATGTGCTTTGGATTCTGATCCCAAGCTTCCTCTGCCTCCCGAGCTCCACAGGAGCACCGTGAAAAGCAGCTGTAGGGAAGGCTGAGGTGACTGGAGGACTTCAGACTGAACAATCCCATGGGAAGGCAGCAGATGCAGCGTCTCCTACGTTTCAGTGCTCATCCTTTCCAGAGCTCATTCTGTGGTTCTCAATGACTACTTGGGCTTTGTCTGGACAGGCTGAAAAGCTGCTGGACTTGTTTGTGCTTCACGGGTACTTTCAGTAGCCCAACATGGAGCTTTACCTCACAGCAGCAATTTTCTTGTACTTACACCAGTTTTTGGTGCAGGGAATGTGCACAATCTAACACTGAGCTCAGGAACTGGAGGGGACAGATGTGGGGAGACACACTATGTGTTTCCTTTCTTTATCATTAGGGGTTTATATATATATTGGATTGCCTTTATTAGTATTTGAATCTCTAGTCATCTCGTAATCCCATTTTGCCATTTGGACTGTGCAGTCCTGACATGCAGCTGCTGTTCCTGTGACCCCACTATGAACAGGCTGGCTCTGTCTCCAGTGCTGGAATCCTGTTCCATCATGGGCTTCCACAACCAGCCAGATTCTGTGGTGGTACTTTTGCCATATGATATCTTCATTTGTGAAGTTATTTTTCTTGAAGAGACCCTCTAAGTTTTGTTTGTTTGTTTTTTACCTGGGCATTCTTAGAATCAGTTGTGAAGAGTTGGAAGAATAAAACTTGCAAACCATAATAAAAATAAGTAAAGGTGAGCAAAAATGTTCCAGAGATTAATAAAGTCCTGAGAGATTCTGGAAAGGTATTAGGATTCGGTCATTTTCTAAGGCTGAAAGAGTGAGCTATAGAGAATCAGGGTGGGGGATCTCAGAGGATTTTCTCTTTCTGACTTCAGTTATGACAGTGCTGCTTATCACACGATTATTGGGAAATGTTGCTTAGAATCTGAATTCTAGCAGCTCAGTGTGTCTGCGTGCTGCAGTGCGGCCTGCAAGAGTGCTGACCCGAGCTCTGGGTAGTCCTTTGTGACTGTCCCTCCCAGGCATTGTGTGTCCCTTTGGTTCCCAGAGCATGTTTGCCTCCCTTTCTAAAGGCTGATGTTGCTCCCTGTGTGACCTTTGCTGTGCAGACCCTCCCCACACCAACTGTCCCGTGTTCCTGTTCACCTCTCTCAGGAGCTTGATGGCACTTGTGTCATCATAGGCAGCTTCAAGATCTGTTTATAATGGAAGTCAGTGCTGCTTAAAGAGAAAATCTTGCAAGGTGCTGCATCACCGTTTGCTAATTTAATGGGATTTCCCAAGGAAAGTCTCTCAAATTGGTCTGTCTTTAAAAGAGATGTATCTGTAGCATTAAGTAAATGGTAAATACATTATTACTATTCAGATGTTAGAGTGAAAGAACTAATTTATTACTTTAATTAGTTTGTAGTGTACTTTACATTATTGTAATATACAATATTAAAATAATGAACTGAAAATAGGTGTGTACACATTCTGTTCAGCACAGCAATTTAATAATTCACTTGGCAAAAGCTCCTCTAATAATACATGAACTGTGAAATGTACTTGAAATGCCAGTTGTAATTAAAAACTTTCAGAACTTAATGTTGGCAGCACTTGTATTGCTAAAATGTAAGCTACTTTGTGGAACAGGCAGTGGGGGAGCCAGATTTCAGTGTACTTTCAATATTAGTTTAACTGCTAGGATTTTTTTTAATATTTAAATAAAACATTTACTGTTGACACAGTAAAATCTACCCTTCTGATTTTGCACTCATAGGAATGGAAGAATGCAATCAAGAACACATTAATTTTTTTGTGCAGTCTGTGCTCCCAGATTGCTGCCGTGGTGAAGCAGAATTATTGTTCAGGAGGGCTTTTTGTCCTCCAGCCCCTCTGGAGATAAAAGCCCAATGAAGGCGGCGGCTTTCTGGGCAAGCTCCGGCTGCAGGAAGGCTGCAGCGCAGTGCCAGGCGGTCACTCTTGGGACAGGGCTTGGTGACAGTGTGGGGGTGCTGTGGGCACCCCTGAGCTCCCCTGCTCTGTGCCCTGCTGGCCCCACAGCCCCTGCCCCGGGCATGCAGCTCAGGGCTGTGCTGCGTGGGCAGGAGTTCAGCTGTGCCCCTGGCACTCTATGGCCAGGGCTGCTTTGGGAGGGTGTCCTGCAGCTGAGCTGTTCCCCTGCACAGCCAGCCTGGCCCGCTGGGGCTGTGTGACTGTGAGTGCCCTCCAGCACAGAGAGTCCCAGTGCGCAAATGTGCCTGAAACAGTGAAATACACTGGCATTTCAATCACCTGGTTAGTGTCTTATTTTTGTTATTTCTTGTACTTCCATGTAGCTCAGCTCTGTTAAGAACATTTTATCCAACATGATTTTAACTTTTCACGTGGGAAAAGCCGTGGCATAAGGCCAGACTACTGAATCACATTTTATGCATATTTTGTAAACACTGCTTTTCTGGGGTTTAACAATTTTCTCCTTCCCCCCCCTCTTTTTTTTTTTTCTTGTTGCAATTATGTGCCTTTTTAAAATACATTTATGAATTATTTTTAAAGGAAGTTAATTCACTTTCTCTTAATGAAAAGGTATGGATTAGAAAAACAGGGGGAAGGGGGCAGGGATAATCTAAACTAACTTCATGTGCTGCCTACAGGAAATAATGACTGGGTATGGTGAGCAAATATGGTACATTACACTCCTCTGGCATCCTCATTACCCATTTTCGTATTTGGCAGTAGGTTCACACATTCAAAACCTTAACCAGATAAGGATGGAAAGCAGACTCTACCCCCTGAGTGAGGGTGTATGTCAGTGATGGTTTAGGGCAGAGTAGGGAGTGTCGTAGGAGGAGTGGGGATACACACAGAGTTATTGGCTGATCCCTCCTGCCCAAGGAATCCTCCTGGATGATCAGTGCTTTGTCAGCTGAGTGAAGTTCTGGATTCAATACTTGGTTATGCTCATTTGTTTGTATGAAACCTGTCAAAAACCTAGATTGTGCCCCAGTATCAATTTCTGACTTGAATCAGAAGGCTGTAATAGAGAAGTTATGTGGAAATAACCAAGGCAGGCAATCATGGCCTGGCACGAGGTCAGGGTGTAAAACTGCCATGCAAACCACTGCTAATGAGAATGAATTAATAAGGCTTGAGCGCATTTTGGATGGGATTAGTACCTGTATCTGCTCACTTCTTCTGCAGGGTTTGATTCCTTCACTCAGTTTTGCCCCAGGCTCTGCTGGGCCCACTCTGTTCTCCACATCCATTTCCAGGCAGTGGTTCCCCTGGAACTGCAGCTTTCACTGGGACCAATTTAATGGCTTCACATGCTAATGACTTGCAATCAAACAACCAGAAAATTTGCTGGTTAATAGGTAAATTAATATCCAGAGAAGACCAATAAAGGATCAGATGATTTCACAGATGTGGAGGGAACTGAGGCTGCATCACATACTGAGCTCAGAGCAATTGATCTGAGTACTGGCGTGAGTTTGAAAGGAGTGTGCAGCAGGATGTAGGAAAATCCAAGCTTACAAAAAGCAATTTTTTTTGTTACATAATCTGATTGTAACTGCATTTCAGTTCAGAAAATCTCAGTGGTGTTATTACAGATGTTTAAAGCTCCTTCAAATGCTTCTGCAGCTTATCCCAGCTTCAACCTGAGTATGCTTTTAGTAGATTTCCATCACTGCTTGCTTGTTTTTAGATTTTAAAGTTTCCTGCATATGGTTTTGCTTTGGTCTGTTTCAAAAGCCAGGTGGAAAGGTTCTTGTAATTCATTTTCAAAGCATTCCTTTTTGAGTTAATTAGTGTGACAAGTGAAGGGTAGCTGAAACAATTTAGGATTTTATTTCAGATTCTTAAACTGCTAAACTGCATGAGAAGGCTGCTGGTAAAATCACTCCATGAAGATTTGGATTTCAACAGCCACTGTGCTGCAAGTTTCAAGTGTGAGGGAGGTTTCATTCAGGTGCTGAGGTTGGAGTGACCCCTCCAGCCCCCCAGGCACCCCTTGCCCAGGCAGGGTCAGGTGCAGCTGGTGACCCAGGACCATGCTGAACTCAGGTTTAAACCCCTCCAAGTGGGGGGTGGAGGCTGCACAACCTCCCTGGCCAGCGTGTTCTTGTGTCCAGCCACCCTCCCAGTAGAGAAATGCTGGATGGAATGGAATTTCAGGTGTTTCAGTCTGTGCCTGTTGTTTCCCATCCTGCCCCTGGGCAATTCTGTCTCCATCCTCTGCATGCTCCCCATTTTTAGGTTATTTTCATGTTATTACTTTGCCCGCACTCCATGAGAAGTCACATCATTGTTCAGTGTACTGCGAAGAACAAAGTAAAATTGTTATTTTAGCAAGAAGTGTGGCAAGCATGGCATCACTCAGAGGTGTAGCTCACCAAGAACCTCGGACCATGGGGAGCTCTGGATTTCTGAACAGAACATCTTTCATAAGCACAAACCAGAAGAATTAATAGTCTGTGCACACAGACAGTGAAATGCAGTGGAGGTGGTAAAAAAAGTAAGCATTTTAATATCTTAGTATTAAAGTACTCACTGTAGTGTAGAAAACCAGCTGAAAAATGGCTGCAGTGCTTGTTCCTTAGAGGAATGCAGAGTTCTGTTAGCACTTGACAAATCCATTACAAAAAGAGCTGGCAAGCCAACAAAAAGGAGCCATCGTTAATCCTGTTGAAACCAGCGTGAACCAGATGAGCACACTAGTGCTCCTGACAAGCAGCAAGGCAAATCGGGACCCTGCGGGCTGGAGATGAGTCACTGCCCGTGGCACTGGGGACAGGGGGTCTTCTTTAACCCCCATTCTGTCAGGGTCGTATCAGGCACGTGTTTTGGGGCTCTGGGTGGTCCATCCCGCCCCAGGATGCTTTGTCAGGAAGCGGGACAGGCTCTGCAATGAGGGGTGTGAGGGAGCCCTGGCCTGCTCTGCCAGGGGGCTGCTGCCTCTCCTGCCACAGAGGAGGGCGATGTTGTGTGTGCAGGACCCCCCAGACAGCGGTGACACCCCCCGAGAGGGACAGGGACCCCAGGCCGGTTAGCGCTGTGAGCTGGTAGAGTCAGTGCTGGAGCCTGTGAGGGGACCCTGCTCTGTGCCTCCTGGCCTCCACCCCTTCAGGGGTTCAGTAGGGAACAGACATGGCATTGAAACCCTAAGTGCTGAAGGGAAATTTAAGATCTGAATTACTGAGATGGTTTTAGCCATTTGACCTAAAATCTTTTCATATGTGATTTTATTGCATCTTATGCCAGTCAGTTGTGAGCTGCACATGAGCATGTGGAGAGGTAGTGCTTGCTAAATGATTGTGCTGCTGATAAGGTTATGAATCTTACTCTGTAAATGGATTACACGTGTTTCCTTCCCAGTCTAAGCTTGGCAGGATCATAGTCTGCTGCAAGACCGTCTCTTCAATTGTTTCTTCCAGGTTCTACAGTGGAAAGCACAGCAGGAAGAAGCTGCTAAACTAGAAGCTGCTGTAGCTGCCAGAAGAAAAGAAAAGGAAGATGAGAGAGAAAGACTACAGAGAGAACAGGAAACCATTCGTAGAGCTCAGGAAAAAGAGAAAGTATGAGAAACTTTTATATATTTTTGCATATACTAATGTGTACAATTGCTTCTATAATCTTGAACTGATGTCATACTGCTTGTAGTCCTGTAAAGTATTAAGTATTGATATAGAGAAGGACAAATGGTGAGTTGGGTCTGCTCCAGACCATTTTAGCTCTAAAGCTGCCTGCTCTAACACACCAGTTATGTTACTTCATTTCTTATAAGAAGAGCCTGGAGAAGCCAGTGTGTCACTGGCACCGTGTCACAAACCTGTGCAGGGGCTCGCCTGGGTTTGGCTCCACAGATTTGTGCCTTTGAGCAGCCTCAGGAAGCTGCCAGTGCTGCAGCTGAGAGCTGCAATGCAGCACAGGAGCCCAGGAGCTCACAGCCTGCAGGGCAGCTGGCTGGGGGTCCAGCACATCCCTGGGGGACCTGCACATCTGTGGGGGACTTGCACATCTCTGGGGGTTCAGCACATCCCTGGGGGACCAGCACATCCCTGGGGGACCAGAACATCCCTGGGGGACAGCATTCCCAGCACTCCTGTGCTCACTGCTTGGGAATGGCTTGGGTGCAACTTAACAGACAATGCAGGAATGTAATGCTTTAGCAAATCGAGCTGTGTCACACATGTATGTATCTGTGTTGGCCTTTTTATTTCAACGATGTGGCAAAAATCCAGGAGGTTGTTTCATTAGGAGAATGGAACAAAATATGTCCAGAGATGCAGACAGGGACATTTATTGAGGGTTTGCTGCTTACGTCATGAACAACTTTGCTGCCGCTTTGCTTTTTGTTCCAGCTTGTTCTGTGTATTTGTCTTTACACACACAGTGTTTGTAGTGGCAGGTGGCTCTGAAACCACAGGGAAGGAAGAGGCTTGGCCATGCAGTGCTGACACACCTACCAGCAATATTAATTTTATTTGTAAATATTCTGGTTGAGCAAACTTTTCTCTTCCTGTGTGTGGTATCTATATAGAACCAATTCTCTGCCTATGCATAGATGAAATAGCAGCTGTTTGAGGTCAGCAGTCATATGTTTCATTGGAGTATTTTTCATCTTAGATCCTTAAAAGGGCTGCTAACCTTATACTGCTGCTGCTTTTCTTGGGAATGTTCTGAGGGAGCAAGGAGAATTAAAAATACCTGTGAGCAATGAAAAAGGAATTTTTCTATGATATTGGCAGTACTGGGTTAATGGTTTGATTCAACAATCTTAAAGATCTTTTACAATGTGAATGGCTTTGTGATTTGCAAGTTATGTCACAACAATATGGGAATTACAAGCTTGCTACAAATTCCACCAGTTGTCTTTGAAGAACTGCCATGGTTTTAGGAACAGGATCCCATAGAATTCATTAAAATGAAAAATTCAGTGCTTCACTTCAACATTTACTTTAAACTCCTATTCTTCTTTTTTCATCCAAGCCCTCTCATCTTTTCAGGTAAGCTTCCCTGCTGAGGTTTCAGTGTCTTTCCTGAGGCCTTTCTTTTTCACTCAGCTTTGGAAAAGCTCCAGACTTACATGAGGAGCCCTCAAGTGCTGCCTCCTGTTCCTCAGTGGACTCCCTACCTCAGCACAGCAAACTTAGAGCTGACCCAGGACACAGTGACTCAAGGGTGTGAGAGGCACAGCTGAAGGGTTTGATGGCAGAATAGGAAGGCAAGGAGCAAATGGAAGTGGCAGTCTTCAAACTGCAGTGGAAAAATGCATACTCAAATTAGTGTCCACAGTCTGACTTTACTACTTTTGTTGGGGGGTCTCCACACCCTCTTGCTCTCCTAATAAATCTTCTGTTAGCCTGTAGTGCTCTCAAATAGAAATTTTATTCCAAAAAATTCCAAATTGAAACCTCTAACTTAATGCTTTTCTGACTCTTCGTTTCACTGTCTTGGCTTTGGAATGAGTGTTGATTTGTTTGCTGTATTTGCTCAAACTCTAGCTGAAAAAATACTGGGCTGAGAAACAGCTCAAGTGGCAAGAACAGGAGGAGAGAGATCTATGTCGTCTGGAGGAACTGAGGAAATTAATGGCTGAACAAGCAGCTAAAGACAGAGAAAGGTAAAAGAAATTAAATGTGCGTACCTATGGTACCAATAGGAGCTTCTTATAATCTATTTTGCTTTGATCTTCCACCTTTCTAAATTAGAATAAACTGAGATACGTAACTTTTTTATTCCTGTTTGCCAGCTAACCCTGTCTATATACTAAGGTTGCATCATGATTGTATCCTTTGCAAAATTATTTATAATCAGGTTTGGTTTATTTGAAGGGCAAGTGAAAAGAGATCATTCAGCACTTAACAGCCTTAAATATATTAATTATTTTCTTAGAGTCCTAAACTGCTGATCTAGTTGTGGATACTCTTTACCTGTTTAATGGGATTTAGGACTTGAGCCTGCTCACACTTGAATTACCAAGTCTTTGTTGCACTATGTGGCCTTTAATGGCCTGTTGAAGAAATGTGTGACTTCCTGGGGGAACGCCTCTGTCAGAGGAATACAAACCGCTGCACGTAGTCTGGTTGTAACTGCTCTCAAAGCACAGCCTGACTCTTTTTACATAGAGGGAACCACCAAATTGTGTGGACCAGAAATGCAATTAAAATTGATGCAAATGCCATTGGCATTAGAGTGTTAAACTTGGTCTTAAGCATTCGGTGGGAAACACTACTTCAGTCTTATTTTGCTAGGACACCTTGCTGACAGCTCAACTGAATGTTTGTATCCTGTGCTACAAATATGTCTCTACTTTTCTTAAACATTCCTGCAGTGATTTTAGGTTGTGAGAAAAGATGCATTTGAATGACAGACTTTTCAGCAGAGTTGATCAGGAAAGACTGATTTTTCTTTAAACCTGTGTATTGCACTCTGTCATAGTGATGGGAATGTTCTTTCTTATGCTAATAAGTGTTGCAGAATAAAATATAAGGAAATGGCACAGTTTGTTGAGGAATGCAGGGAGGAAATAATCACCCCTTCAGGCTATTGTGAATCAGAAGTCAGTAAATGGTCAGCATTATGTTACCCAGAACCGACCTACTGTACAAATATAACATTTGATTGTACAGACCTCAGGTGGCATTGTGGTGTCCTGGTGCAGCAGAGTTTTAGTCTCAGTTTAGATGACCTCAGGATAACAGCCATGAGAACACGATGCCGACCTCTGTTCTGCTCTGCTCTATCTGGCTGGTTTTTGGCAATCAGTTGGGATCACTTGGACCATTTCAAACTGGATATGTAAAGGCCACAGAGTGTCTCAATTTAGCATTGCTTTACATTCCTGTGTGCAGAAAAACTGCTGCAGGCAAGACAAAGTGTTTGGGTTAGACCCAGCCAGGTGCCCCCCAGTCTTCCCTCTTGGCCAGGCACAGAAGCTTCCAGAGTTCTGAATTTTGTGTTTAATAACTCTGCAGTGTTTTGGAACACGTATCACATCAATCAGCTCAACTGAGTGAGAGGGTTTCAGCACAATATAATTTTTGTCGTTTTTCAGAGAAATATTAGTATCTGCTTTTTATTAAATTATCTCCATGTAAAAGGCGGATGAGGCTTTTTCCCGGGAACAGAATGACCCCTGAAGGCTACTGCTGTAGCATTCCTCTGCCTGACCTCCTCCAGTGGCTGCAGTGAGAAACTGGAAGCCTCTCTGGGACACCCTCAGCCAGCTTCGTACCACTTTCTTGGGACAAATTTGTTTGTCCTGCTAATTGGACAATGGTTGGATTATTGACACAGAGGTCTTTGCTGGCCACCAGCAGAACTGGAGGTTTAGTTCTGATTTTTGCAGTTTACAGCACAAGCTGTATACTCCTTTGAGCTTATTGAAATTTGGAGAGTAAGAAAATACATATTTTAGTGTAGTTGAAGAAGTTCTTTCATCTCAATTTCTCTAGAGGTGAGTCCAAATTTGAAGGGCAAAAGAAGGATAATTCTCCAAACGCAAAGCATGGCATTAGCAACTCCTGTATAAGGACTAGAAGTGGTGTACCAACAAATACTTACAGCTCCATAAGGAACAGAGTGGCCTGAGGGTCATCAGGGAAGATGGTGGTGGTGGTGCTGTTGGGGCTGGAAACACCTGCTGTGAAAGGTGGAGCAGCACAGAGGTGCAGTCCTGGAGTTACTGGTGTGAACCACCACCTTCTTCCTTTGGAAGAAGGATAGAATTCTCAAGTTTTCTTGCTTCTTTCAGTAATAAGATTGGGAGTGCTATATTTCTTTTAATGGAAAGGGTTCTAGGAAAGATTTCTTCTGCTGTACACAGATGTGAGAGAACGTTTCTTCTTGGCAAAGAAAATGGGGGAGAAAAAAAGAGTACCAAGGCTATATAAAGCATGTTAGGGAAAATCTGCAGTCTAGACATGAAACCTTAAACACAATGTATTTACAAAAATTTTATTCAAAAAGTGACAAAAAAAAAAATAAATTAATTAACCATGTGGGGGGGGATAGTGTGTATGTATTGTACTGTATATTTTTACTTTGTTTATTGCTTATTGCTTTGCTGCAGTGTGCTTCTACTATGTAACTGTCTGTTTTTCTGTATGCACTTTATACTTTTTAATAAAATTGCGACAGCTAGGGACGTTAGGGCCGCCACAAGCCAGAAGGGTAGTGGCTAGGGACTTTGGGAATCGACTACTTTTTTACATGACGCGACACTTTACCATCGATTTGGGCAATTTCTTTACCGATTTTGACCACGGTGGACGGGCCACCGTTACTTAACCCGGAAAAGGAACATATATTAATTATATGTGTTCATTAATTAACCAAATTGCTCAAACAACTAACCAACTAAAGTCCACCCAAAAATAAATCAAAAAATGCAACTCCCCAAACTCCTCTTCCCCAAAAAACCCAAACAAAAAAACTCTAAAGAACACGTTCAAATGAAAAAGCATAGTGCATTTCTGAGGTGTTTTGAACCATCATGGGGTGGATACAGGAAACTTCAGGGTAGTTTCCAGCACAAAGAGCCGCAGGGCCATGTGCAGCTGCCCCGTGTGTGCCCGGCAGGGTGGCACTGCGGAGGGCGCTGCTGCAGGAGCGGCCCCAGGCTAAGGTGCCCCGTGTGTGCCCGGCAGGGTGGCACTGCGGAGGGCGCTGCTGCGGGAGCGGGAGCGGCAGAGGAAGGAGCGGCGGCTGCAGCGGGAGCGGCTCAGGGAGCAGCGCCTGGAGATGCTCCGGCAGCAGGTGGGTCGGGCCAGGCTGCGGGGGCTCGCTCGGGGGTGCCGCCGCCCTGGCAGAGCACTGGAAGGTGAAAGGAGCAATCTATCAGAAATAAATAAACAAGTTAAAATGCGCTTTTGGTGTGGTATAAACCCTGGGCGGCAGGCGTTGGCCGAATGGTGTAAGTCGCCACCTGTGGAGCCGGCTCCTCCTCTGAGGACGCCGGTTCGAATCCCGAGGAACTCGCTGTCACCATCCGAGCTGCTCGGCCGTGGCAAAATGAACCTCAGGAGGAAAGGGGGTGGGGCCAGTTCCGCGCACACTGTGCCTCACCTAAAAATAAAAATCCATTGCGCAGGCTTATCCCAAAATCTTCGTTCCCGACGTCTAGCCAACAACAACAACAAATCCTGAGTGCTCTGTAGCTCTGACAACAGAACGTTATGATGTTGAATTGCACTGTAGAAGATGTTAATATCTGAAAGGAGATAGGGCTTTTTCTAGTTTGGATGCAATTTCTCTTCCTGGTTTTTATTCTTTTATTTGAATGATTTTAGGTTTTCCCTGAGTCTTAGACAAGATGACTTCTTCAGAGGTATTTAACTCTGTGAAACTTTTGCACATTATTTTTTAAAAGGACATTTCAGAAAATGCTTGCTAATGTCATAGTAAATGTAGTACTGGGTTATTTTTTTCTACTGCTGACTTTTGAAGGAGTAATTTTACCTTCACTTACATTTTTTTAATCTAATTTCCTTATTTTTTCCTCCAAAGATTAGTAGGAAAAATCTAGAATTCACATTCTTTGCATTTCATGAGCTGCATCCTAAACATGCAGCCAAAGGAAAATAGGGAGGGGGAAAAGGTACTTTTCAAGCCCTTTTGGTTTGTCATCATTTAAACAGCACTGAAGCAGCAGCTTTTTCTCCAAGACTACCCTTGGTTAAAAATTTGGTGTTTGGTGCAGCCTTGACCTCCCCTTCAGTGTGTCTTTTGGCTGTGGGATGGACCATTCCAGAACCTGCTGTGAAACCCTCCTTAGTCCCTCAGGGGGGTGTTGGTGGCATCACAAGGGCTTTCACTTGGTGACAGGCTGAGCAAAGTTGAGAAGAAAATAAAATATCACAGAGGCCAAGTACTCTGCGCCACCTCCTATGGGAGAGTTGAGCAGAATGAGAAGAAATAAACTTCAGGGATCCTTGGTATCGTTTCAGGAATTTTTTTAACTGTTGAACTTGGGCACATTTCCAGTCAGTATTGCTTTATTTTTTTGATTAAATATTTTGCAATGTTATTTTAGGTTATCAAAGCATTTTTAATAATAACTTTCTTACATCTTTTCCAAGTCCCTGGTTGAGTTTCATTATCATTTGCATGAGGTTTTACAAGAGGCTGGCTGGGAGCCGTGAGCTGTTGAGCTCTTCCCACTGACTCAATTCTCTTGCCAGAGTAGAAAACGATTCCAGAACAGCCTTTGCCTGGAATGGGGAAGTTCCCACTTTTTACACTTTTCTAACCAACACTTATTCTCTGTTTCACACTGATGAAATAAAATTCATAAAGTATGTGCCTTGTTTGTACATGGGGAAAAAAAAGATCTTTATAGAAAAGTCATCCAGCCTGTAGATTTTGGCAGCCTTCAAATACAAAGATGACATTTTATAAAAGAAATGTACAAAAAAATATTGTATGCAATTTAAACTATTTTTTCTGGTTTTAGCCATTCAGACTTTCTTTATTTTGCTCATGCATCTTTCTGTATTTTTCCAAAGTAGTATTAACCTATATATAGAATATTTTAACACAAAGAAAGTAAGCAATGAAAGACGATTGATTCTGGCACAATACAGTGTCTGAGAGTCTTTGATACTGATCTAGCCCCAGGAAATTACACAGTTAAAGCAGATTCACTTCAGGAAAAAAACAGAGTTGTGTTATTTGGGGCATATCACTCAATGTTGTTGCCCATGACTCTGTAAAAATTGGGAACTGCCAACCCGAACACCTTTGTTTCCATTGCAAGAGAAACAAGAAAGTTTGGACTTCCTGGAATGGTGGGTATTGCAGAATTCCGAGGCTGTGGGTCCTTGTGGGGACTGTCCTTGGACACTGGAGCTCCTGTCAGGCTCTGCTGGGGAGCCCGGGGTGCTGTTGCCCCCCTCTCGCGCCCTTGCTGGCCCAGGCTGGGACCCCGTGCTGTCACTGCCAGGGCAGTGCAGGGCTGTGTTCCCAAGGTGGGTACTGCTGATCACAGCCTGTGCTCCCCTTGGCTCCACAGACAGGGTGATGGTTATTTTCATGCCGTGTGTTTCAGGTTGCTGTTGTTGCACAGTCAGACCCGGCCAGAGCCGTGGCTGACACGGTGGCGTCGAGAGCCCGGCTGGGCATTGGAGCCACCCAGGAGTTTGAGCTGCAGCAGCCACTGTTCAGGCTGCACACATACACTGAGGAGCAGGTAACCTGTAATCCTGCTGGGTGGGCTATTGTGTGCACTTACATCTTGATACTGATGCAGGACAGCACATTCAAAGTGTCTCCTAAAGAGCAACATGGGCAGTAGAATATAGACTGTGATGTGTGTAAGATAAAAACATTAGGAGCAGACAGGTGGGGCAGTCTCTCTGGAAAGAGGGTTACAAATTTTGTCAACTAACCTTTGGACAAATTTCAGAAGTAACTTCCCTGGGATTAATTGTCATTCTGACAAATGGAAGTGGCGTTGCCATGTTAAGCACAGGGCAACTCTATGAGAGAAGTCTTGAAGCTCTTGGATTCCATAGAAACACCCAGGAAGGAGTTGGATGCTGTGCTGCACTCTGGGCTGTGTGCTTGGGGAACATGAGGAAAGGCAGCAGCTCCTCAGGGAAAACCTGGGTTAAAAGTCACTTGGTTTCTCACCTACACTCTGTTTTGCTGAGGAAAGGCAACAGGGCTCTTTAGTTTATGATCATATTGTATGATTGTGATTGTTAAAATTCAGAAGGATAATATTGGGTTATGGACAGTGAGATAAGGCTTGCTCATTGTAAAGCTTCTCTGTTCTGAAGGCTTTATTTTATTACCATAATTTTCTGAACATCTTTTAAAGCTTTTTAAACATATACACCCAGAGATAACCTGTAAGATGCACTGTGTGTATGGGGAAGATGTTTGGTTTCTAATGATGGTTGCTGTGGTTTATTTTAACAGATCATTTCTGACCCCAGACTCCGTGTCGAGCTGGCTCTTCGAGAAGCTGGGCTGCATAAAACACATTATGCAAGAGAGATTTTGGCAAAAATTCCTCCACCGAAGCTTCCAAGAAGAGACATGGAATCTGCAGCTTTTAAAGTGTAGAGCATCTCTTGTCTCTGGAGCAGAGGAGCTTCAGGGGTGCAAACCTTTAATAAATTCCCCTTGGTTGTGTCACAGAAGCGCTCAGTTCCCTGTGCATGCAGCCGCTCCATCCCCCAGTGCTGCACCACGTCCCACCTGCCAGGTGCAGGTTTGGGGAGGGCTGGGCTGCTGCAGTGGGAGTGTCCATGTCCCTGTGAACTGGGAGCTGGGACACCTCTCCATAAGGACTCCTACACACAGCACAGCCCAATCTGATGTGCAGCACCTGGAGTAGGAACCCTTGTCTTTCAATTGTCAGCAGAAGTCCAAAATAGCTTTGCACTGCAGTTACTTTAGATGATATCATGTTATGTGAATAAATCCCACAATTTTCATTCCAGGTTTCTTGAGTATTTGATTTTTTTAATTATAAAAGCTCCATTACCATGAATGTTTCTAATATTCTTTGATTATTATAAGAAGAAACTTAAACCTCTGTCTATATTTAGAAGTCAATTTACTGCATCATATTTACTGCAAGCCAGTCATGCAATTTCATATTGCAGATTAGTCTTTCAGTATAAATTATAAATTAGAAATAGAGCTGGGATCTTTATTTCGGAGCTGACATTACTGAATATGATTCTATTAACTGAAAGGGAAATTGATGTTATTTCCTTTTGTAATTGATTATGTTTTCAAGCCTTACATAAAGATAGCATAAAATATATGTAAACAAGTTGCAATTAGCACTGTGACCAGAAATTTCTAAGGGTGATGAATATCAGCAAGATCTGGACATCCCCCTAATTGGGTCTCTGGGTGCTCATGGGAACTTCATTCCCGTGGTGCTGTAATGCCTTACAGGTGTCAGTGTGGCAGAGACAGGGGGTGTGGAGCTGTCCCAGCTCCAGCTGAGGACACCCCTGGCCAGACCTCAGGGCACGGAGCTGGAACCTGGTGGAGACCCCCGGTGGGTGCCTGAGGTGGGGCAGCTGCTGTGACACCCCCCGTGAGCGAGCACAGGGTCACCCCAGGGCTTCAGCTGAGTTATTTAGTGGGGAAGTGCTGCAGAGCCTCTTTGGAGCCGTGGGAGCTGTGTTGTCTGGGCTCAACTTCTGCGTGTTTGGGCTAAAATTACAACTCTGTGTGTATTTGTGCTTTTTATTTTGGTACGTCCTTTGGGCTAACTTGTTATTTTTAAAATACACTTGGCCAGCCTCGCAACTGGCTGAATGCTCCTGTGGGGAGACCAGCAGTGCTGTGCTGTGAGGAGCACACTGGCTGTAAGACTCTTCCCAGAAAGGGATCATCCCAGATCTATGGCAGTTGATTTTTTTTTCCTTGCCTTTAAAAGCAGATTTGCAAGATAATTTCAGTGTGCTAAATCTTTTGAGATTCAAGGACCATATTCCTTTTCCTTGAGTGGTTTTATATTACTTTCACAAAGGGCTTGAGGTACAGTGCTGTTAGTATGGGAGCTTCTTAAGTGGACTTTGAACTTGGCAGAACTGATTTGGAATGGTAAGTTCGATTGCATGGGATGTGTTTCCATTCTGTGCTCTGTGGGGACAAGCCATTGCTGCTCCTGAGGCCTGTGGGGCACCTCAGCTGGGAAGGCAAATGCCTACCTGCAGCTGGGCTGACCCGGGACAGCACTTCTGTTTACTGCTCTTCCTACTTTAATCCTCTCAAATGGCTTTTTGTTTAAATAAAACATGGCCTTCAGCAATACACAGATGGCTGCATCTGCAAGCAGATCTAAGGGTTTATAAATAGTGCTCAGATTATTAATTCTTCATTTATTACATTTCATCCACTCTGCAATCAGCATTTAGTTTTACAGAGGAAAGGGTTCTAGAGTAACCAGTTTGTTTACTGAAATCCAACAGGCAGCCTGACATTTTCCTGGAGTTTGGAAGCTCTGAAGTGGCAGTCTTGCTGCAGGGAACAGCTCAGTGGCAAACTCAGCAAAGTGCCAGCAGAGGTGCTGTGTGTTCTGAGGGTGCCCCTGCTCTGCCCGCGCCCTCACACATCGGGTGGGTCTGCTCCTGCCACCCTCCTGGGGACAAGGGATAGTTCTGTCCATGTCAGAATACAGCCTTGGTGTTTGTTTGGGGGCAGGGAAGACAGACAAAGGTGGGTTTACCTTCGTATAAGTCCCAGGTGCACATGCTATGGTCAGTGAGGGTGGGAAGGTCTGTAATGTCCCTGCTGCAGGGGGGCAGCTCCTCTGCCAGCTCCTTGTCCAGCTCAGTGCTCTGCACCACCACCTCATCCAGCACCTCCTGCCCAAAACGTGGCTGGAAAGAGGAGTCCACAGCCCTGTCTGATCACAACAGACCCAGCCTTGATCCCTGGGGAGAGGGAAGTTGAGGCTAAGCCAGAGCTTGTAACACCTGTGACCTGCTGCCAAACTCCAGCATGACAGGAAAATCTCAGTAGAGCTGTGTGGGACTGTGGGGCTGTTCTTCTTTTCAGTGAGCAAAGCAGGTGTCGGAGAATAATTGAAATTCATGCAGTAGCACAGATGTATGAGTAAAACGTACAGAATCAGCACAAGATGAGTGATTGTGGGAATGTGCTGAGTGAAAGGGTTTTAACTGTTCCTAGTTTGTAGGGATCATGTACCTCCACCAGCTTGTGCAGGCAAGAGCAGCACCACTGCTCTGGTCAGAGATCACAGATTTATTTGGGTTAGAAAAGCACCCTAAGGTCATGAAATCCAACTGTTGTTCCCTCAGCACTGCCAAGGCCACCACTAACCCATGTTCCCAGGACCCACATCCACACAGCTTTTAAATCCCTCCAGGAGTTAAATGCACCAGTGCCCTGGGCAGCTGTGCCAGGGCTGGTCAGCCCTGTGGGGGAAGAAATTTTCCCCTAATATTCAACTTAAACCTCCCTGGCACAACCTGAGACTGCTTCCTCTTGTCCTGTTCCCTGGAGCAGAGCCTGGCCCGCCCTGGCTCTCCCCCCTCCCAGCAGGGACTTGCACAGCCAGAAGGTCCCCTCTGAGCCTCCTTTTCTCCAGGCTGAGCCCCCCCAGCTCCCTCAGCTGTTCCTGGGGCTCCAGACCCTTCCCCAGCTCCATTCTCTTCCCTGACACTGTCCAGCCCCTCAATGTGCCTCTTGTCTGAGGGGCCCAGAACTGATCCCGGGATTGGAGGTGCCTCAGCAGTGCCAGGAGGGGTGGATGGTCACTGCCCTGGTCCTGTTATATAATAGTTCTCTCCTTCAAGAAAGGTCTCAAAAAATGCATCCTACTGTTGTTGTTGTTGGCTGGACTTCACGAACGAAGATCTTGGGATAAGCCTGCGCAATGGATTTTTTAGGTGAGGCACAGTGTGTGCAGAACTGGCCCCACTCCCTTTACTCCTGAGGCTCATCTTGCCACGGCCGAGCAGCTCGGACGGTGACTGCGAGTTCCTCCAGGATTAGACCCAGCGTCCTCAGAGGAGGAGCCGGCTCCACAGGAGGGGCCTACGCCACTCGGCCAACACCCGCCGCCTCTCAAGTGTAACATAGCATCCTACTGACTGAATGCTCCAAGACCTTCCCCTTGCATTGCTACCTTATGCTGTGTGCTGGCTCACACTCTGTAGTGTCCTACTTGTGCTCTGGAAGTGGTGAATGTCAGGGAGGCCAACCAGAGCTTCCACTTCTCCAGGTGCCTTCCAGCCTGTCCTCACCCCATGCCAGAACATCTCTGCCACATTGCTGGGCAGAAGGGTTCGCGTCCCTCAGGCAGGACAAGTTTTGGGATCAGGCATTTGCTGCATGCCTTGCAGGCTACCTGTCCTGCTTTCTGGCTCATATGCCCTACTCTGGCATCCCCCTGTCCCCATCACCTGCCTGGCTGCCAGCTGCCCACTGCTGGCCCATTCCACACCCATGGAGGGTGCTGCCCCGCTCCCATCTCTGCTGCTGCTTCCCAGGGCTGAGATGTTCTGCAGGTCTGGAGCTGTCGTGGCTGCTGCTGCTTCTGCCCAGCCCTTGGTCATCTGTTTTCTGCTCTGCTGCTAGACCAACATCCTTTTCTCAGCTTAACCTTTAAGAACAAAAGGTATCTGGTGCTGTGGGGATTGCTTTTTCCTCTGGAAAATGCCTCACATATTTTTGGTTTTGCTATCACGTTCAAAAACCTGAAGGAAGCAGGAGTGGAAGCTCCATTAATTAACGTACACAGCTGGTTTTAGTGTTGCTTTTTCTCCTTTCTTGTGGCTGTGAGACCGGTGCTCCATTCTCCTTGTATCATGTTTTAAATATGAAACCTTTTTGCATGTTGTTATTCTGGAATATTGGCCTGGCTTATTTGCCAATGCCTAAAAAATTTATTCTCATTGTAAATATTCAGCGCAGGAATCTGTGTTCCTGCCCCTGTATGTTTGAGCTCAGTTGTGTTTCTAAGCAACTTGCAGAAATGTGATGTTGGCAGCTGCTCTGCATGACGGGTCTCCCAGAGCTCTGCCCTGTGTCTGCTCACAGGGACGGGCCGAGGGCTCCTGCACTTGCCAGGGCTGGTGCTGCTGTATGGCCACGGGCTCAGCAAGGATTTGATTCTGGATGTGTCACTGCTGCTGGCAGGCTGAGGAAATCTTGTGCAGATTCTTCCCCTTGGATCCAGTCAGATTGATTCCCTCTAGCCTTTCCCTTGGGTCAGGATAGGCTTGGTTTGGTCAGAGGGACCAAACATGAGCTCTGTCGTGTGACTCCATCTCCTGTGAATCACATTTCAGACTAATCTTGTGCCTGAAGAAATGATGGCAGGACTCTCCCAAACACAGGCTGTGTTTGCTTTTCCCTTTATGCAGTGCCAAAAATCCTGCTCTGAAAGAAAGATTAATAATAAAGCAGGTTTTTATTTTAGAGCTCGTGTCATTGTAATGCTCCCAGCAACATTTCATGGTTCATGCGTGGTGGGAAGTGGCCTTTGCCTCACATTGCCAGACCCGAGCTGAGCAGGATGAGTGTGTGCCTGTTAACGTGGCCCTTTCCAAACGGAGCCTGCAGGGTGCCGAGGAGGGTTATCCGAACAGAAGCAGCTTTGCCATGGCTGAGAGGTCGCACTGGTGGCAATGGCTGAGCACTTCAAAGAGGAGAAAGACCTGCGGGTGGGCACTGGGGGAGGCGGAGGCGCAGGAAGGGCAGGTCGTGTGTGTGGCCGGGGCAGGGCTGCGGTGGGGCCGGGCAGGCAGAACTCGGGCTGATGGAGAGCACCGACCCCGATCTGTACGGGGCACAGCGGTCCGATCCCCCCCGGTACGGGGCACAGCGGTCCGATCCGTCCCGGTACGGGGCACAGCGGTCCGACCTCGCTCTGTACGGGGCACAGCGGTCCAATCCCCCCCGGTAAGGGGCACAGGGTCCGTCCCTGCTCTGTACGGGGCACAGCGGTCCGATCCTCCCCGGTATGGGGCACAGCGGTCCGACCCCGCGCAGGTGACCGGAGCTCCTCCCGGAGCAGCTCCCCCCGCTGCACTGCGCGATCGCCGCATCCTGTGCGGACTGCCGACCCCCAACACGAACTGGAAATAAAATAGCACCGTGTTGGTGCTGCTCGGCTAAAACGGGGAGCGAGAGTCGCGCTGGATGTGGCTGAATGCGGGGGCTGTACCAGGGAAAGTAGAGGGATGCTGCTCCCTCGCCGGCAGTCAAGGAACATCGGAACAACCGAGGGTCCCAACACCAGGAGGGAACATGAAACACAGGCTGTCACTCCGTCAGGGTGGTGACTACACCGGGTTCAGGCAGCCATACAGCTGCACGTGCTTGGGTATCACTCCCAGGCAAGAAAATCTAAAATAACTCAGCAAATTTAGGGTGTTAGTGTCCCCGCTGACAGCACAGCAAACCCGGATGCTGCAGGAGCTCGTCGCTTAATTTATTCTATGGACAGTGCGGACTGCAATTAGTGAGCACTGCTGATGGAACAGAGGCTGCAAAGTCAGGGAAGAAAAAGGACAAATTTTACATATTAAAGGAAAAAACGGTAGGAGAGGGACGAGCATTCGGCTGCAAGGACAGTGCTGCTGATCCTGCTGCCAGGGTGCAGGACAGCGGAGCCCGCGGGTGCGGGGCCGTGCCGGGCTGTGCCGGGCTGTGCCGAGGCTCTGCCGGGCTGTACCAGGACTGTGCCGAGGCTGTGCCAGGACTGTGCCGGGCTGCTCCAGCTCCGGGCACCGCGGTTCTTCCCCCGCCCTGCTGGGGAAAGGCTCCAGGTTCAAAGGGAAGCGGCTGCCATCGTGACAGGCTGGTTTTGACAGCAGATCTCAGACAAAAATAGTACATCCTCCTCCCCTCATCTCCAGTAGATGATGATCGAATGCTTTGGACAAATGCCTCCTCCGTCTGTCCTCCAACATAGGGCCAATATAAAATCAGGTTTTATGGAGCTACGGGTTTTTAAAAGGACAATTTTCTATTGGGATTTCTGCCCAAAACACAAGGACACACAACCTCCATGCCCAGACTGCCCTGGGCTGCCGAGTCCCTTTGTGGAGCAGCCAGACTCTGTCCCGGTGGGAGCACTGGCAGCAGTGAGGCCCTGGCATGGGCCAGCAGAGCTGTGGGACACCAGGCTGCAGGGCGTGTGGAGGGCAGGAACTGCTGCCTCACTTTTGCACCTGCTCTTTACCTTTATGTCCCCAAACACTGCTGGCAGGTTGTGTGTCTTTGTTCCCAAGTTCAAGTGGCACAGGATGTTCTCCTCCATCGAGTCCAAGTGTGGGTTTTCACCATGGACAAACCCACTCCTGTGGGGAGACAGGAGATGGGTTGGGGTGCCAGGCAGTGCCCACAGGGATGGGAACTGGCAGGACAGTGCAGACTGGGAGCCCCATGAGGGTACACACAGCCCTGCTGTGAAGGAAGAGAGGGGACAGGGACAAGCCAGCTCTGTGTGGCATCTGAGGCATCTGCCTTTCTGCTCCAGAAACCTCTTTGACACCTCTCTTATATCTGTTTGGCAAAGAGTGTTTCTTGGTATTTATCAATTTTGTCAATGGCAACTTTAGCTCTTTTTCTCACAGAGGTCTGCCAGCTATATCCAGGGGCAACGTGCTGTGCTATTCTGTATATGTGACAGCTTATTAAGCTCTTAGCAAATCAGGATTTCACACTTGTATTGTCCCAAATTACAGCCTGGCAGGATGGGTGCAAGTTAAATCCAGACTTCGCAGGCAGCAGGAGGCTGGTTTGCTGTCCCTTCCCACCTGCTGTAAGAGATGGGAAACAACTAAATAACAATCCAGGTAGGTTTTATAAATGAGGCTTAAACAAAACCCAGAGAACGCTTTTCTTGTCTGTTTAAAACAAATTCAAATGTTCCACTGTTACTCATCCTGAGTAACCTGTTGTTTCAGTGCCTCTACCAGAATCAGCTGAAAGGGATCCCTGGATGAAAAGGCAAGGAAACCACCCCTGTGTCCTCAGCTCTCGGGGTTTGGAGCTCAGAAGAGGCTTCCTGGGGCTCTGCAGGTGGTTATTTACCCCCGTACCGTCCCCTCCGAGCAGCCCCCGGGCCCCTCGGGTGCCGAGGTTGCTGCCAGAGGGGCTCTGTGGGTCACCACGTCCCAGCCACCCCGACTGGTGGCGGTGGGGTGGGTGCCCTGTGGCCCCGCGCCAGTGCCCGCGTGCCCACACGTGGCTGCACCATGGGGTGACAGGGGCTCTGAGCTGTCCCTGTGCTCCCACCCTGGGGGACCAAAGGGTGCTCCTGCCCCGCCACCGCTGCTGCCCCAGACACTGCTGCTGGCTGGGCCTCTTCGGGGGCCCCAGCTGGTGCAAATCTGAGACTTCCCTGCACTTGTCTGGAGTGCACAAAGACGGATTTTGGGCTGTAGCCAACCTTCAGCCCTGCTCAGAGCAGGTCCTGATGTCACTCCCAAAGATGCCCAGACAGCACTGCTTGCTCTTGTTGTCCCCACTGCCCCATCACAGGAGCCCATCAGGACAGTGTGTGGTCAAGGGTCCAGCTGCAGCCTTGCTGCAGTCCCAGTCTGGGGGACCCAGAGTGCTCCAGGGCCGTGGCAGAACCGTGTGATGCTCCCTCAGGAGCAGGAGGTGACTGGAGATACTGGTCCTGCTGTCTGTCCCAATGACAGGACACACTGGAAGATATTTTAGGCAGTGGCTGGAGGGGCAGAATCTGGTATTTGCTGTTGGCCTCTGGGAATGGTAGATGGAAGCTCTGGCTAATTAGATAAATGCTGGTTAATTAATTACTGGGTGCAGGCACATCCTGTGGGGCCTGCTTGCACCTGGCGTCCAGGCAGTAACACAGTCCTGCTTCATCAATGGGACAGGGAAGGAAATTGCTGCAACTGAGATAGCCTTTAGCTGGGCAAATGCCCATTTTACTGGCAAATACCCATCTAACCTCCTTAAATTGCAAAACCTCATATAAAGATCAATAAACATTGTAAACCAGTGGCCCAGGAACATGTAAATTGGGTACCTTGCCCAAGACAGGGTGAGGATGGCTCTGAGAAGGGGAGGAAGCAGAGCTTTCAGGGATATTTCAGGCTGGTTGGAGTTATACCAAAGGCAGGCTGGAAGGATTTCTCTGCTCTGATGAAGTTCTCTCTCCCTGGATGCTGTTCACATATGCCTGCCAAAGATGACTTATTACTGACGCTCCACAGCACTCCTGAAGAATAAGGATCTGGAGACTCTTTTCCCTCTCAGAGAGCACCAGATTGCACTGTGAGTGGCACAGAAAAAGCTCACTTGAGGGCTGCACACACCTTCCTCCTGCCAAAGTCACTGTGTTTGCTGTGGCTTTGCACAGAAAGCTCCGTGTTTCAGGCGCGTGGTGGTTGGTGCTGTGGCTCCACACAGCACTGGCTGCTGTCCTGCCCGTGCCATGATCCATACCCCCCATTTGCCCACTGCCCTCCCAGGGTGGGGGGGCTGGTGCTGAGGGGCTGACTGGGCACCCGGGGCCGTGGGACCGTCTCTGGTGCAGGTAGGGGAGGGAACAGCTTGTGCATGGAGCCCAGATCAGACTGTGGGGTGAGGGGGCATTGACATCACCTGCTTGCAATGGGAATGTGACTGATAGGGGAGAAATGGCACAAGTTCTCTCCCTGCTGCACTGCAGTGGCTCCAGCACTGACTGGCAGTTCACAGCCCTGAGGGGGTTTGCAGGAAGACGGACCTTGGTCTCTCCCTGTCCTGGCCCTGTGAAGAGCTGGCTCTGCAGTGGGCTGAGCCCAGCCCCAGCTCTCTGTGTCCTACAGGCCATGGCTGGGCAGGGTCTTCACTGGGGAGTGAGGATTCAGTGCTGGAGAGAAAGGCAGGAATCAGCAGAGCAATGGATGGACAGACAGCTGGACATGTGAGTGGCCCTGTGGCAGCGCAGGAGTGAGTTCAGTCCCGTGCCAGCACTCCCAGGGGTGGAGGTGGCTGCTTGAGCTGGTAAAGGTAGTGTTTCCATGTGTCCCTCTTCTCTGCCTTTGTGGTGGAATATCTGTGGGTACACTTGGCAAGGCTCAAATCATCCCACAATAAAACAATTTCCTGGAGCACATGGACAACTTCTCAAGTTAATGTTTTTTAATGAACTAAAAATAGTGTTCCAGCACAGCAGGGGCCATCTGGACATTCCTGCCTGGTAGACAATGAAGCCCCATCCCTGCTCCTGGTGTGCTCAGTCCCAGGCAGGGACCTCCCTCATGCCCTCCCTGGGGCAAAGGGGAGAGATTCTGGAGGGTGACCCTGCTGCGTGAGCAGGGACAGGATCCCCTGGAGCCACAGCTCTGTCTGGAATGGCAGGCTGAGAACTGGTGTGTAATCAGTGTTCTTGTGGTGTTTGTCCCTGCTGTGCCCAAGGTAAAAGAAACATGCATGTTCTGTTTATGTAAACATGATTGCACCAAAGGGAATGGCTGGACTGTGCTTTTGGCTTCCCAGAACTATGCCAAAGAGAAGGGACAGCAGCCGACACAGCTGTGCAGGTTTTGGGGCCTGTCTGGCCAGTATGAAAAGTCCTCACATTTGGTTCCCTCCTTGGTGATTATTTTTCTCAGGATGGTTCCTCTTTGGGATGGCTTTCAGTATATCCCAAACTGAAGAGTGGCTGTTCTTTTCCTACCTCATGGTTGCCATGGCAGAGGCTGCAGGAATGGAATAATAGAGAAGACTAGAATAAAAGTATAGAATAGAATAATGTAATAGGATAGGATACAGTAAAATACTAAAATAAATTACTTTCAGTTGGAAGGGACCTGCAGTGCTTGTCTAGCCCAACCACCTGCCTGTTTCTCTTCCTCAAGGCAGAGTAGGGAGGTGGGGATGGTGAGAAGCAGAGAGCACTGCCCCGAGTGTTTGTTTGTGCCTGATTCAGAGCTAAATCCATCCTCTGCGAGTGCCAGGCAGCGGAGCTGTAAGCATATGTGCTAGAGGATGACAAATAAAGCACGATGAAGGCTACGGCACAGTAACATATGGCAGCGCAGACAGGCTCTCGGCGAGGGAAGAGCCGGGGAGAGGCAGCACTCCCGCGCCCATCAACCACCTCTCCTTATCATGTTAAAAGCTATTTTAGAGCAGACAGGGATGGCAGCCTGTGCACCACGGGAAGCTCCGACCCGCCGCGTCCTGCCAGGGCCGTGCAGCTCCGCTCCCGACAAGCCCGAGCAGCTCCTTCAGCGCTTCGCTCGTCTCTGCCTTCCCTCCCGCAACCTCCCGCAGCCTCCCGGGGGGGAGATGCCCGCAGCCCGGAGCGCAGCCGGGCCCGTGGGGAGCGCCGGGAGCGCCCGGGGGCTCGGCCGGGCAGGTCGGTGCCCGCAGCAGGAGTGAGAGAGCTCCTATTCCACCGCCCCGGGGCTCCTGTGAGCCTCTGCTCGGCCCAGCAGCGCTGCGGGGAGCTGGAGAACACCCACGGTGCGAGGGATGTCTGGCGTATTCCTCTGCTGAGGATTCCTGGCAGTCGGTGTGAGGGAGCAGCAGGAGCAGCGGGGCGTGTTTTACCTGACAGGAGCACGGAGCTTTCCCCTTCCCAGCGCTGCGCTGCGGAGCCAGAACTGCAAACGAGGGCGGCAAAATGGGGATTTTTATCAGCTGTTCGCTCTGGCTCCGTGTTTTGCCTTGTTTATTACGGGCATAAAGCTGCTCCTGGCGTCGGGAGCAGTCAGTAAAGCACTCTCCGAAGGAACCAGGCTGCACAAACCCTCAGGGCACGCGAGTAACTGCAGCTTGTCAGGACACGTTTCCCCCGAGGTGAAGCGCTGCCACAAACCCATTTATTTCAGGCAGAAATCAGCTGCCTGGCGTGTGTCGCTGTTCAAGGCGCTGCCGATGCGCCAGTCCCGAGAGGCTGTGCCGGGGGCGCTGAGAGCGCTGCCACTCGGCTGAGGAATGTTCCTCGGAGCTGTGGGCAAGGCCGGGGCGCTCTTCTCTCAGCGCCCTCTCTGTAGCCTTGGTCACAGCATGTGGGACTGACCCCGGGGACGGGCAGGGGATCCGCCTGCCCTGCCCGAGCGCTGCCGGGGCCGGCGGGGTCTATGCCCGTGCCTGGGTGTCCTGGGCTGCCCGCGAGGTGCAGGCACAAAGGATGCAGCCGCACAGCCCTGCCACGCAGGTTCAGGCAGCGCCGGGATGGTCCCTCGCACACCTCGGGAAAAGGGCTTCAGTTGGGTTTAAACCTGCCGGTGTCTGGCTGGGATTGGTGCTGGTTTGCTGCAGCAGCACAGCTCCTGCCCCTGGCGCTGCCCAGTTCCACCCTTGTACCACTGCTGCCAGCAGTCCTGGACAGCCTCTTCCTCAGCCCCACTTGGATCTGCTTCAGCAGCAAATGTTGGTCTCGGCATCTTGTTTCTCCCGAGGCCAAGTTCCTTTCGTGCCTCCAGGCAGGATGAAAATGAGATGACAAGGAGGATGAGCAGTGGAGCAGTTTGGCAACAGGGACCCTTCGCCCAGTCGGCTCCCCCTTGCCCTTCTTGTGCTGCTTTTTGTTCCCTTCACTCCGTGGGAATGGGTGAGCTGTTCCAGGCCTTCATCCCGTGGGATGGGTGGGATGCCTCAGCCCTTCACACCACAGGGGTGGCATGTTCTTGGCTTGCTCCATCCCTCTGCAGCCAGCAACTGCCTCTTCCTGGGGGCTGCCCACCTCCTGTGCAGCCACCCCCCCATCCCCTGGTTTTCTGCTGGGAGCACCCACAGAGGCTCATGAAAGAACCCATTTTGCTGAGGCAGAGCAGGGAAGTGGCTGTCCCTCACTGTGCAGACCAGCTGTGGTGGGAGCAGACATTGTACTCCCCAGCTCTTGGCACCCACAAACGAGCCCCTCTCTGATTGCTCCCTTCCTGCCCTGTCCTTTCCTGCTCTCCAGGCTCACAATCCAGATGGTGCCTGCTTTGTTTTTGGTTTTTTTTCCCCCCTTTTTCTCTTTTACATGTGTATTTTTATCCCTTTGTCCTGCAGTCTCTGGGCCTGTTGGTGCCTATGGGTGCAGGCAGGAGGGAGGGTTGGGAGGAGATTTTGGCAATAAGGAGAATGACCCAGGGCCCAAGCACAGTTCACAGAGCCTCGCTGCTTGTCAGCCCCAATCATGGCTCAGACTGTGACCTTTCTTCTTCTCCTTCAGGGAGGCTGCAGAGGGAGGGCTTGTCCTGCACCCCTCCCTGGCTTGCCATCCTGCTCCACTGATGTGGGAGCCCAAGCCTGCAAGCACTGGGCAGGCAGGGACTATGGAGCTGGAGACAGGTGGGGGAAGCATGAGAGGTGTTAAAAATTATCACATGAAAATCAAAGTGGTTTCTTGCAGCCTTCAGGACATATCCCTGCCTTTCTCTGCAACTCTGAGGATCAAGGATCTTGATGCAAGTAAGGGATCTGGCAGCTCCATGGCTTCACCACGGATTTTAAGATTTAAAACCACCAAATGTTGCAAGGCTTCCACTGAAGTCTCATGGTCAGTGAAGGCAGACACATAGCAAAGCATCAGCTCAGGCTGGAGGAAGGGAGTAGGAATAAATGGTGATGTGTCCTCAAGGGTGCCCACAGCCCCACAAGCAGATTTTGGAAAATGCAGGTGAAGAGGAAGTGGTCAGGTGTGCAGACCCTGGGCAAGGGCTGGGTGGGACGGGGCTGCTGCCTGTGCTGCAGAAGAGATACTGAGGAGGAGCATCCGTGTGCCAGGCCCTGTTTCTGGGATGAGAGGTTGTGTTGGTGCCCAGTGGGCTCTGTGCAGCCAGGGCAGGGTGGTACCAAGGGCAGGGGTGGCAGGGCAGCCCTGCTCCTTCCTTACCCTGCAAACACAGGTCAGAAGAACACTTCATTGCTGCGACTCTTCTTTAACCCAAATTGACTACAGATGGAAATACATGGGCCAGGTGACTCCCAAGACCTTTCCTAACCATCCCTGGTGTCTCTGACAGCTGTGGGTTGGAGGCACTGCTCACATCAGGACAGGCATCTCTGTTCTTACACCATCTCTGGAGCTGTGGGAGGTGTAGGACTGAAGGACAAGTGGTTTCAGCCATTCCAGAATGCAAAACCACCTCATATGTCAGCAGGGCTGGGACTGGTCTGCACTGTGCACGAAAAGATATTCTATAATACCTTCACTGTGATTTAACAGTGATTTAACAGACACAGACCATTAAGTTCCACCAGATAAAGCACAGGACAGATCTGCTGGAGTACCTAAACCTCTGCCCATCTGCAGTGGGAGGTGCAGGGCCACTCCCCCATACTGGGGGCTACTGGGGCTGGGCAGGGATCCCCTTTGGCTGCCGAGTCCCTGCGGGAGGCTCCGAGCGGATGTTCCTGTGTCCCAGAGCCGGGCACTGGGAGCGGGGGCAGCTCTGGCACCCCATCCCTGTGTCCCAGAGCCGGGCACTGGGAGCGGGGGCAGCTCTGGCACCCCATCCCTGTGTCCCAGAGCCGGGCACTGGGAGCGGGGGCAGCTCTGGCACCCCGTCCCTCCTGCCCGCCACTCCTGCTGTGCCCAACTGCGGGTGCCCCNAGCGGGGGCAGCTCTGGCACCCCATCCCTGTGTCCCAGAGCCGGGCACTGGGAGCGGGGGCAGCTCTGGCACCCCATCCCTGTGTCCCAGAGCCGGGCACTGGGAGCGGGGGCAGCTCTGGCACCCCATCCCTGTGTCCCAGAGCCGGGCACTGGGAGCGGGGGCAGCTCTGGCACCCCATCCCTGTGTCCCAGAGCCGGGCACTGGGAGCGGGGGCAGCTCTGGCACCCCGTCCCTCCTGCCCGCCACTCCTGCTGTGCCCAACTGCGGGTGCCCCGGGGAAAGCGATCGCTGATGAGGGGAATCAGTGACGGATTCTGCATCCTGCTTGCCAGGAGTTAATTCTCAGAGAATGTTTTCAGGTGGCTTTCAGCGTCCCCGGCTAGAGGCTGGAAGGAAGGAGACAGGTGCCACCTTGTGTGGAAACGCTTCCCGGCGCAGGGGCACTGACAGAATCGCTTTCCCTCCGTGTTTGGTGCCGTCGCTGGGACTCCTCCCTGCGGAGAAGGCACAGCCCTTGCACAGCCCCTGCCACATGTGACAGACACGGCGGCGGAGCTGTCCCAGAGCCCCGAAGGGAACGCGGCTCGCTGTGTGACAGCAACCCCGCACCCCGAGGGACGCGACGGGCCGGTGGGAGAGGCTGGACACGGTCTGGAAACGTGCTGGGACCCAGGAACCACCGCCCGTGTGGGCAGCGGGGCAGGGGGGACTCTGCCCCTCTGCCCCCTCAGCTGAGACCCCCCTGCAGAGCTGCCCCAGCCCTGGGAACAACAGCACAAGGAGCTGGAGCTGCTGCAGAGGCCAGGGGAGGGCACGGAGATGCTGCAGGGCTGGAGCCCCTCTGCTCTGGAGCCAGGCTGGCACAGCTGGGGGGGCACCTGGAGAGGAGAAGGGTCTGGAGAGACCTGAGAGCCCCTTCCAGAGCCTAAAGGGACTCCAGGAGAGACGGAGACAAACTTTTTAGCGGGACCTCTTGTTATAGAACAAGGGGTGATGGTTTTTAAAATAAAATATTCGAGATTTAGAGTACATATTAGAGAGAAATTCTTGGCTGTGAGGGCGATGATGCCCTGGCATAGGTTGTCCAGCAAAGCTGTGGCTGCCCTGTCCCTGGAAGTGTTGAAGTGGTTTGTCTCTGCTTCCCATGCCCTGGCCCAGCCCTCGCTGGACTCTGGAGCTGAGCTGAGGCAGGAGCACTGGGTTCTGAGCTCAGTACAGCTGTGCTTTGTCCCAGACACAGCAACTGTGCTCCCAGGAAGGCCCCTGCAGATTCACAGCCAGAAGGGTCACGTTGGGCTCACCCAGGGAGAAGGACACAAGTCAGGCCAGCCACAGCAGAGCTGAGGAAATCTGGGCCCTCCCCAAGAGCTTTATTTACATACAACGGTGTCTCATGGCACACACTGGCTGTGCTGGACTGTCTGCCCTCTGACACACGGCCGGTTATTTCTGTCACGTCCACTAGTGACAGACATTCTCCCTCTGTCCCTTTCAGCTGTCCAGAAGCATCACAGCGAGCAGCTTGCAGTTTTCTGTCCTCAGTCAGACGATGAATTATGTGTCTTCCCTGCACCAGCAACTTGATCAGCTATTGGAGAGGAAAATAAACATGATGTCTGGCTTTCTGAGGATCACTGGATGAGAACTGTCCTCACCATGACTGCTGCTCCCTCATCCTGTCCTCCTCGTGAGCTGCTCAGACCCTGGCCCTCGCTGCTCTGACCCCACTCCCTGTTCTTTGGAGGCATCAGAGTCCTGGTCTCTGCTGGCAGGTGGCACACAAGGATGGCCAAGTCCTTGTATCCAGCATTTCCTCTCATTCCTGGGTCTGCAGTTCCTTCCCGTGTCTGCTCTCTGGATAGGAAAGTGTGTGTCAAGGCTGCTCCAAAGTACTCAACCTGGTTTTGCAGCTCAGAGCCCAGCCTTAATCTCCAAGCAGAAGGAACCTGTCAGAGAGTGGTGCAGGTGATGAGACCCTCCTCAGTCCATGGTGAGATGGGGAGTCCTGAGAGACGAGTGGGAGAAGAGGACACTTGACTGAGATGGCTGTTGGCCCCTGCCTTGCTCCTGCAGAGGTGGAGGCTCCTTTGATGTGACCACAGAAAGAGTGATCTGGAGATCGGCTCAAAAATCTGCATTTAAAAAAATGTTGGTTGTTTTATTCCCCCCCACCCCCCCGTATTGTCTGACTGAGCCTTTGGGGTTTGCATTTTGAGCTGCTTGCTGTGATCCTAAGGAGCAGAAGCCTCTCCTCTTGTTCTGCACAACCCTTGGGGCATCCAGGACCTGTGGCTTTGGGATGACCCCAGACCACCAGGGCCAGGTGGTGAGTGGTGGCCACTGCTGCCCCTCTCCCCCTGTGCCCTGGTGCAGACTGATCAAACCAGCCCTCTGAGCACTGAGGTTACCAGAGCAAAGGGTGGAACAGGACAGGGAAAAAGACACCCTTTGGTAACAGCTGGTGGTGCTTTAGGCTTTTTCAAAAGGAAGGAACAACTTGGCTGTGCAGCTGGGGCTTTCTGCTTCCCGGGGTGCTTTTGCCCCACTGCTTCCCAGAGGCAGGAGCTTTCCTGGGCAGCCCAGCACTGTGGACAGTCTGGCACTGCGGGATCCATGGGCAGGCTGGCACTGTGGGATCCATGGGCAGGCTGGCACTGTGGGATCCATGGGCAGGCTGGCACTGTGGGATCCATGGAGAGCCCAGCACTGCAGGATCCATGGGCAGGCTGGCACTGTGGGATTCATGGAGAGCCCAGCACTGTGAGATTCATGGGCAGGCTGGCACTGTGGGATTCATGGGCAGGTTGGCACTGTGGGATCCATGGCCAGGCTGGCACTGCGGGATCCATGGGCAGGTTGGCACTGTGGGCTCCACAGAAGGGTGAGGAGGGGGTGAGGCAGCGGGGCCACGTGTGGCTCCATGTGGGCAGAGTGGGCTGCGCTTGCTCTCTGTTTCCAGGCGGTTTTGGGCACTGACTGTCGGGGCTGCAGCGGCAGAGGGGGAGCGTCCAGACACACCCCTTGGCACAGGCAGGACCGAATCAGGCACTTTGAACCACCTTCTCTCTTTAACCACTGCCTGGGTGAGCACTTGTGGCAGGTTGGTGACTGTGGGTTGTCCTCTTGTTTCCTCCTCTCTGCGCGGCAGGACCGGTTTGACAAACCCTCCCTGGCCCCTCGTGTGCCAGCGCTGTCGGGGTGAGAGCCCACCCGGGGCTGTGGGGTGTGCTGGTGGTGCTCCCTGGATGGCCCTGGAGCTCCTGCTCACCCACAGCTGCACGGCTGGGCACGGCATCACCTGAGGGCACAGCATCACCCGAGGGCACGGCATCACCCGAGGGCACAGCATCACCTGAGGGCACAGCATCACCCGAGGGCACAGCATCACCCAAGGGCACAGCATCACCTGAGGGCACAGCATCACCCGAGGGCACAGCATCACCCGAGGGCACAGCATGGCCCGAGGGCACAGCATCACCTGAGGGCACAGCATCACCTGAGGGCACAGCATCTCCTGAGGGCACAGCATCACCCGAGGGCACAGCATGGCCCGAGGGCACAGCATGGCCCGAGGGCACAGCATCACCTGAGGGTGCAGCCCCAATGCGAGCCCAGGAAGGGGTGGGGAGCTGCATCTGAGCCTGGCAATGGGACACGAACAACATGTGTTACGAGCCCTGGAACTTAAATATTTTGCTGCTATAAATGTTAGCAATGAGAGCTCTTGTTACATTTAAATGCCAGATGACAGAATCAGAGGCCAAAAAAAGCGCCTTCCCAGCCAAGTGGGAGGAGTGGCCGTGACTGTGCCAGAGGGGCAGGTGGGATCCAGGGCTGGCACTGGGGACACCCACCCTGGGCAGGAGCAGCCAGGGAGAATGGCCTGGCCACAGTGACTGGGGGCAAAAGGAGCCGGTGCTCCTGTCAATAAAACTTTGGTGAGCGTGGCACTGAGCGTGGCACTGAGTGTGGTACAGAGCAGGGTGCTGAGTGTGGCGCTGAGCAGGGTGCTGAGCAGGGTGCTGAGCGTGGCACTGAGCGGGGTGCTGAGCGGGGTGCTGAGCGGGTCACCAGCACCCAGTGCCTGCCAGGCAGCTCTGCATGCTGAAGGGCAGAGCTCGACCGTGTCCCAGCTGTGGTGTCTGGAATGGAAATGACCGTGCTGGCCTTTCCACCCCGGACCCCCAACTCCATTGTGAGAGTTCCCATGGCCTGAACCTTGGCCCATGGGGGCTCCCCCACCCAGCTGGGGAGTGGTTTTCATCATTTATACTTCAACATAATGTCTCTAAATTCCAGTTGGCTCTTCCTGAATAACACCCGGAGCAGAAAGGATCTGCGCAGCCGTGTGAAGCTCATCTTTGCAATTAGAGAACTTGAGCACTTTTTGGTGGGTGTTTTGGTGAAAACAAAGCACTGCATGTGATGGGCTTGGAAAGCACAGGACTAATTACCACAGCTATTTTAAAAAATGGCATGAAAATGAGTTATGCTGTTAATGCTCAGATGCAAGAACACGGTCTGCTTAATTTAATAATACTGTGTAATTTGTGTAAAACCGAACTGGTAGCAATTATACGTTATTGTTAATTACTTGGCGCTGGGTTCTCCTCTCTGTGCTCACGGCGAATCACACCTGGCTCCCCGGTGCCCCAAAGTCCATGGGGTTTGCCAGGCAAAGGTGTGCACGATACAAGGACCTGACCAAGGAGGACTGCAGAAGGTGCTCTGGGGCGAGCTCTGCAGAGGCAGCGGGATGGCAGGGGGGTCCTTGTGCTGCGCTGACAGCCGTGGGGCTCCCGGGGCGGCCGGGGGGGCTCTGCCCACCGGGGGCTGCTTGGACTGGCCCCTCCAGCTGCTCCAGCAGCCCCAGCGCGGCTCCCTCTGTGACTCACGGGCGCCTGATGAAATATGGGTGCTCCCAGCCACACACATCACAGCCAAATATTAAAACAAGCCCTTTAATTTCAAACCCAAGTGCTTCCCGGAGTTTTCTCAGCATCTGTGCTGGGACCAGTGCTGACTGTACACTGGGAGGGGGCGGTGATGAAACGTTGCTGCGTTGCAACAGCCAGATTTGCTTATTTGCATGTATATATACAGAGATTTATATTTAGAAATTTCCCCGAGGCAAAAGAAAATAATTCATGACAAGCAGCAGCTTGGAAGGTCACCTGGATTAATATTTCTGTACCACAGCTCACCTCGAGCACATAAGCAAAGTCTTCATGTCCTGCTGTTAATGATGCTAAAGAGTTAAAAACCTCAGCAGCGCTGAAGGCAATTATCAGGTTGGCTTTGTCATGCACAGCCTTGTTTCATACGCTGTAACTAAATTATATTTTACTGTGTATTATAGAAGGAATAACAGTGTTAGTTTTTGTGGGTTTTGCTATTGGGCTCTGTCCAGCCCTGGGGCTGTCCCTCCACGGTGCCTGGCCTGGACCCCCAGCCCTGCGCAGACCTCTCTGGTGAGACAGGACAGCACTCACCGCCCCACAGGGGCTGGAGGGTCTAAGGGGGGATGGTTCCACCAAGTGAGGTGGCTGGTCTGGGGTCCTGCAGCTCCTCAGTCTTCCAGACGTTTCCTCTATGACATCTCTCAGCTGTGTGAGCTGTTTCTCCACTCCCAGAGCATTGCCAAGTGGTCTGACTTGAAATCCCAGCTGCTCCAGAGAGAAACAGAATTTATAAAGTACCAAGGCAGTTCAGGTTGCCATGGAAATAGTTTCAAAACAGAGAAGGCAGATTTTGCTGTAGTCACTGTCTTGGGAGGGTTTTCTGTGTGGAAGGATGACAGGGTGAACCTGCCCCACAGCTCTGTGTGTGTTCTGGGGCCCACGGACTTCTGAAGAGTGTGGTATTTGCATAACATTAGTGCTTGTTTCTTTTTTTCTGATGTCTGTGTGTGACAATTTGAGCCCACAGTGCTCTTTTCACATGGACATGCCATTATTACACATGATTAATGCAAACATTATCTGGGAAGAAGTTCCAGACTGTGCAATGGCACAGAAAGAGCCACACAAGGTTCTCTACCAGGAACTGGAAGACCCCAAATTTAATGATGCTCTGCTCCTTGCAGAGCTGTGCAAAGTCAGCTGTGTATGAATACCCCCATCAAATCCATCCCACCTCTCCTTGGGAGAGTGTAGAATACCCGACTGTGCCAGCACAGCACCCGGGGCACAGAGACAGCCCTGTGATCCTCCCCAAACCTCTGTCGGGGCAGAACCAGCTCTCCTGGCTCCAGCCACTGCCAGACAGCACTGCCAGCCACTAACCCAAACACCTTGTCATGATAACCCTCTTAGACTCCAGCCCTGGTTTTCTCCCCAGACAACATTATTGCAGATAAAATTCTACTTACAGCTGGAATTTCCTAGCAACACTCAAAATGCTGATAGAAAAGATAATTGAAACAACCCTGCAACCTTTGGAAAGCAAATTTATTTGTAAGGATATTTATGATGACAAATAAGAAGGATAGAAAAATAGCCCTATTTACAGATTATGCCGAGATTACTTCAGTAACCTAATTCTTCCCTTTCCTTCACCATTAATTAGAAATCAGTGGCATGTAAACTGATGTGATCCAGTTACAGGAGGCTGTGGGCAGGAGCTGCCGAGACCTAATTCCAGTTCCCAGCACTGGTTTCTCCTGTGGCTGTGAACGAGCTCTTAGCAACAGCTGTCCCTTGGTGAGCCATGCGTGGGTTGCTCAATGGCAGGTTCCAAAATTCATGTTCTACCAGACATGAAGGAGAAACTTTTCCATGCAAAGTGCTTCCAACCCCTGTGGCTCCTTGTGTCTCCTGGGAGCCCCCCAGCCTGCCATCAGTGAGGGGGGGCTCTGACAGGGTCACCCTTTGTTGTGAGCTCTAAGAACCTCGTGGGACACCGTCAAAAGTGCTTTAGGCTGCAAATAAGCAGGTGAGTGTTCTGAAGTGTTGGCTGCCAGCACCACCTGTGGAGCCTCAAGGGAAGCTTGGCACTTCTGGAAACGTAGCTGTTTGGTTAGATTCTGAAAAGCTGTATTAGATACCCAACCTTTAGACTTCTCTTCTGGAAAATGGTCCTTGTTAGAGCTGTATTTTCTCCCTAGGAACACCTACACATGAGCTACTTGAATGTCACATTCAGCTACTTGGCAGTACGCTATGGAAAATCACTGGCCTTGTGCTGTTGAGCCAAATGTAGACCTATTTGTATTTTTAAGGGAATTAGTATTCTTTTCTCTGTTGAAAACATTCCTGTTACTCATGGTGAGTCAAATCCTGGCCCCGTTTGGAGAGTGGTGCCTAAATGGGCTGTATGTACAAGGGAGCTTCGGCGGGAGCTCCTCCCAAACCCTCCGTGCACCTGCCTTTTCCCAAGGGAACGAGGGGCTGCCTGCAGGGCTGGCACACGGCTGGGGCTGCTCTCTGTGCTGCAGCCCCCTGCCCTCGGAGCCCCTCACCTGCTCTCTCACAGCTGCTTGTGTCACTGCTTGGGCAGTGCCACACGTGGGGAGGGAAAGCACAGCCAAGTGCCCTGTCACACAGGGGCGGTGAGGCCTCTGCTCCAGCCTGAGGCACAATCACAGGCTCAGTCAGGCTGGAACCCCCTCCCAGCCCACAGAGCCCACCCTGTGCCCCACGCCCACCTTGTCCCCCAGCCCGGAGCGCCGAGTGCCGCATCCATTCATTCCTACACCTCCAGGGATGGGGACTCCACCAGCTCCCTGGGCAGCCCTGCCAATGCCTAGGGGGTCTCTGCTAAGGGTCTCTGCTAACAGAACCCCTCCCTGCCCCTCCTGCAGGTGCTGCTCTGGGCAGCATCGTGGCTCGTCGCTGTCAGGGGCTGTGCTCGGTGGTGCCCGGGGCAGGAGGGAGCCTGTGCTGCCCACGGGCACGTCCTGGGCTCTGGGGCCACGAGGGCAGCCCTGCCCTAATCCCAGAGGGGGTGTCACGGCTGGCGGGAGGGTGTCAGCCAGCCCGAGCTGCTGGGGCAGTGGGACTCGCCCTCGCCAGGCTCTGCCACCCCAGCACTGCCTCGGGAAGCACGGAGCAGTGCAGGGATGCACACCCGGCGCCCCAGGAATGGTCAGAAGCTGCGTGGAGCTTCGGGTCAAGCATATTTGGGAATTTCTGTTGTAGTTGGTCTGCTCAGGATTGTTCAGTCTTGTTTAAAATGTAACATTTGGTGTCTTTAATTTGTCATGTCACAATGTAAGGACTCAACTGATAGTAATTAGATGCAACTTATCTGGAAAACGGCTTCGTCTTCCCCTTTAGGAAGAAGCCTTTCCAGGAACCTCAGTGATGTTTTCTCAGTGCAGCTGGCACAGGGACATGGTTCCACCCAAACCAATCACACTGAAGGTGTTTGCATCATGGTGACCTCAATGTAGCCTAAAGCTAGGAAAAAGTGGTCCATTATCTAATTCTTGTTGATGACACTGAAAGAAAGGAGGTTTACATTAGATATTAGGAATTAGATATGGGGAGAATTTTCCCTGGGGAGGGTGGGCAGGCCCTGGCACAGGGTGGGCAGAGAAGCTGTGGCTACCCCTGGATCCCTGGGAGTGTCCAAGGGCAGGTGGGACGGGGCTTGGAGCAACCTGGGCTGGTGGGAGGTGTCCCTGTCCATGGCGGGGGCGGGATGGGGTGGGTTTTAAGGTCCCTTTCAACACAACCATTTTGGGATCATTGTGTGACATGGAGCGTGATTGAAGCACCATGGTTGGAAGAGTAACTGATTTTGGGGATTCAGGTTCATTCAGGTGGATGAGGAGGGTTAAACTTGAAGAGGAATGAAGTCACCTTCAACCTTAAATATTATGACAGGACAAGAACTAGGTTATGAGTAATTCAGTGTGAAAATTTGAGTCAGTTTATTTACTTTTTTTTTTTAGAAAGTGAGACACATCAGTCCTGCACGAGGGTATTTGCAGTGTGGCTCAGCCCTGGCAGACCCTCTGCAGTGCTGGGAGCGGCTCTGGCTCCTCAGGACAGGAGGGACGGGGGGTCCTGGAGCAGGTCAGGCTCTGCTCGGGGGGCACAGCCTGGCACAGCAGGGACGGGCAGGGACTGATGCCCAGGAAGGTCCCCCCGGACACGGGGAAGAACTTGTTTGGTGTGCAGTGACCCAGCCCTGAGCAGAGCCCGGGGAGAGTGTGGGGTCTGTCCCACACTCCGGAGCCCCCCGGACACAGCCCTGTGCCGTGGGGTGCCAGCTCCCTCTGGGGTGCCCCTGCCCGAGCAGGGCGGGGGGCTCAGGGGACACTGTGGTGCCCTCCGGCCCGACCCACCCCGGCATTCCGGCAGTCCGTGCTCCCTCGGCCGCCCCATCCCCGACCAGCGGGATGGCATTTGGCTCCCTGCGCACCCTGTGGCGGGGCCGTCTTCCCCTCATGTCCCCTCCTGTCCCCCCTATGTCCCCTCATATCCCCCCCATGTCTCCCCATGTCCACCCCCTATCCCC
>VXAU01001682.1:387576-465967 GCA_013399695.1 Formicarius rufipectus | reverse complement strand
GGGCGGGCGCGGCCCCGCCCCCGCTCCTTTGTCAGCGGAGCCGCCGCCGCGGCCGCCCCGGCGATGGCGGCCTGAGGGACCGGCACGGCCCGGACCAGCACGGCCCAGCCCCGCGGGACCGCCGCGGCACGGCACAGCCCTGCCGGCCTCAGGGACCGGCACAGCCCCGACTGGCACAGCCCCGCCGGCCTGAGGGACCGGCCCCGCACAGCTCCGCCGGACCCTCCAGGTCAGTCCCGGCCCCGTCGGCCTCAGCCAGAGCGGGTCGGTCCCATCCCGCCGGGAAGGGTCAGTCCGAATCCCGGGAGGGCTCCCCGCGGGTGGGTGTCCCCCTGTCCCCGGGGGTGACCCCTGTTCCTCCGTCGCCGGGGATGCCCCCGAGGGGTGTCCCCCCGCCCCGTCCCCTCCTCGTGCTGGTGTGTGAAAGCTGGGAATGACTGTATTAGCGAAGGCTGCCTGGGCAGTCTTTCCAACTCTGTTAGTCTATACAAATGCGTAAAAATGACTTGTTTCCCGCAGAACTTTTACTGTAAACTGGGATTAAATCATTTTGTTTTCCAGAAATTGAGAGTGAAATTCACCTTCAGCAGGCTCTGAAATAGTCTGGGCTTTTATGGGTGTGCTGGAGCCACCGGTGCCTCAGGACAGTGTCACTGGTGGGAGCTTTCAGCTTCTGGACTGAGCTGCAGAACTGGCACTTTTGTACAAAAACACTCTCTAGGAGCACTGCATTGAGGTTTGAGAAGGGAACAGCTTCTTGTCCCAAGTCTGCCGTGTTTTTATGGTCTGCATTGAAGCCCATCGCAGCCTCGTTTAAGAAAACTCGGTGACTGTAGCAGTTTGCTGTGGGCAATGACAAGTCTATTTTTAACCTTCACTTTTCTTTTGTTTCCTGTAATCCGATCTTTGCTATGATCCTTATACTCATCTTCAGAGGGATGGCTGTGACCTGGAATGCAGCAGGCACTTTGCAAATACTCTCCAGGCTCTGTCCTTGAAGGGCTGGAGCTGTTTGAAGAGTGCTGGGGTGCCTTGCAATTGAAATGGGAAAGCTGGAGTCCTGGCTGTGGAGAGCTCTCAAGTGCAGGGCTCGGGCCTTTGATGGCCGAAACTACTTTTTTTTTTTGTTGGAGGAGGTGTTACAGGTCTGTTTTAAGGAAACAAAAAGTTCCTGTGTGCACTGTGCTCCCCCCGGGAGGTGTTAAGTGTGTGCAGTGTTTTGAGAGGTTTGCTTTCCCTCAGGAATTGTTTGCTGGGATAAGGCCTGCATTCCTCAGGTTCGGGCTTGGGATGGGGGGGTGGAGTGTGCTCCCTGCCCAGTGGCACAGAACCCGGAGTCATTCCTGACTGTGAATCTCTGCCGGTTTGTCTCCTGGAGCTGAGTAACAGGGGTGCTTCATTCTGTCTCCACTGCTAGACAGACTTCACGGTCTGTTGCCGTGAGTTAGATCACCCGTCAGCCATCTCAGTTTGTAAATAATCAGCTCTTACAGGCCTAAATCGTAGTTAGGCCAGAATATAGAAGGTGAGGCTGGCTGTATTTAAGTGAAACAGCCCGAGGGAATAAAACTGTTACATATTTTTGGTTTTAAGGCTTATTACATGTCTCAAAGTTTGGAGCTGAGAAAGGGAAATCCTACTGACCTGATGATGCTTCCAGAGGTGTTGCTGCAGTCTCTGTGTCAGTTCCACTGCCCAAGAACTGTTGCTAACTGGTTTTTTACTGACTTATTTTTATATATACATTAGGAAATTGAAAATATTTTGGTTGCAGAGCTGTTGAGGTTGTTACCTCATGTTTGTACTCTATAGAGTGTAGGATGGCTGTGTTGGTTGCTGACAAAAGAATTGGTGAAAGCCCAAATGGTGTGTGCAGAAGTTCAGCTTCATCCTCCATGGGCATCACTCATAAAGGGACTTTGGCCATATTGTGTTCCTGGAACTCACAATTCAACACACTATGAGACATGAGAATTCTGTTTTATGCCTTAGTAGCTGGATATTTGATACTCTGGTGATCGTTTACGCTCTTCTCTTAGCATATATGAAGTTGGTTGCATTTGTTCTGCTGAGGCAACCTGCTACAGCTCACCTCTAACACAGAGTAGAAAGATCCTTCCTCAGGAGAATGTGTGTGGTGGAGCTGAGGTGAAAGGGGAGGGCTAAATATAGCCATTTCCTGCAGAACTGATATGCTTTTGGGGCCAGCTCTCCAAATGGAACTTGTGTCTTCCAAGCCCTCAGAGAGGGTAGGAAGAGAACATGGGCGGGGGAAAGAACACCAGTGGGGTGTTGTGGGTGGGTTGTGTTTGTGGTTTTTGTTTTTTTCCAGCCAGCTGGTACTCTGAAGTCATGCTTAAATTTAATGAAAGCCCGATGCTAAAATAGGATCTAGGGACAGCCGTTGTAAAATAATTAGGCACCCGTTCAGCCCCCTTGTCCCTGCCAAAAAAAAAAAGCTGCTTGAATTCATCTACATTCTTGGTATTGGAACTCTCAAATAGGCATCTTGATATCTGATACTGTGTATAAACGGGTGAAAAACTTACCCTGCTCACCTGTGCAGCTGTCAACTCCAGCAGATTGCAGTGGTGGTGTTGGACGGGGTGGGTTTCCGAGTGCCTCTGTGTCTGAGGATTGGTGGGTGGCAGACTGGCCATGACCAGGGTGTGCACCTGTGTTAGGGCACGGATTAGTTGCTTTAAGACTTGAGGGTAGTCAGGACTGAGGCAATTTAAGAGCATCTTAGTTACAGAGATAAATGACACTGTCAAAAAAGTCACCTTTTGAACTCTGCTACCATAGGTTCTGTGGCCACACATTGAGGGCATAAGACATTTATATGCTGTACATACCTGTAAAATAAGGAATAATTATCTTTCTTTGTGATGTTGGAAAGCTGAATTCACATGGATTTACAAAGTATTTTGGGATCATGAATTTATAAAATCTTGTTGACTGTGAAATGTGTGGAATTCCAGGGAAATGCTTTCACNCCCCCATGTTTGTGGCCGAAACACAGTTTTAGATTAATGCTTTCAAAGGCATAGAAATCCAGTCAAATAATAGTAAGTGGTTGTAGTGAAATTGTTCTCTGTGTTACACTGGTCCATGAGAATGCACGTGACCCACTCTCAGGTGATGGTATTCCCTTCCTTAGCAAGTGCTCTTTTGCACTTCTGTGTATATGGTGCTCACAGGTTCCAGTTTCAGAGTAATTTGCATATGTACCTTACTGGTGTTCAGAACATGCTCTCAAAGTTCTACTCCCGGTACAAAACCCACAGAGAAAAACCTGTGGTCATGAAGTAGTGTTGAATCCCACCTTTGCCACAGCCTCTGCAGGATGCAGTTTTCTGGAAGAACATCAGGAGTGTGCCCATATTCCTAGTGAAATGAAGTGTGTTGCTGTTCCTCTCTGTGGAAGAAAGCAGTGCTGCAGTTTAGAGGTGCTGGTGCTCTTTGCTGGTGTTTCCCTGAAAGGCCAGAGCTGACCTTGTGATTCATGTGCCACTGAACAGTCAGCATCAGGTGCTGCATTCATGGTCTGCCAGGTAGGGGAGAGCCTTCTTTACCAGGGCACTTTTGATGTGCTCCTCCCTTTCGTGCTGCACTCAGCTGTGCTGTTGGTGCCTCGCCTTGTTGGCTGCCCCAGCGCTGGCAGTGCCTGCCCCTCCCTGGCTGTGCCGGGCGGTGTGCTGGGGGCCACGGCCTCCTGGGCACACGGTTCTGCCCAGCTCTGGTCAGAACATGCCTGCCAACTGGGGTGCCATCAGCTCTGAAACACCTCACAAACTCCCCAGAGCAAGGCCCCTTATTGTGGGTGCTGGAGTTCTGTTTGAAGACAAAGATGATGTAAGTCCCTAATCAACTGGAATAATCATTGTCCTTCAGCTCCACAGCTTCTTCATGCTTGGGACTTGTTTTAGTTCTGCATGGGATTGGCTCAGCCTTGTGCAAGGCTGTGTGATGTGGGTTCAGTGTGGGTGAATAACTGGCTCTTGCTAAGGGGAGAAATGCCTGAAAGGAAATACTATAGAGGTCTTAAAGGTGCAACTGACCTGTGAGTAAATGGGAAACGATGATCTTACATGATTTCTTATGATGTAAGAAGGGGGGAATACCATGTGTAGTCAATAGCCAGCACCTTTAAAATTAAAAAACTAGTAGTTTTTTGTGTGGTGCCTGTTTAAGTCATAGTCTGACTGCAGTGGGACATTCAGGAGACATTTGTCTTTTAAGAAATAATTGGATCTGTTGATAAACCTGTTGGGGCTCAGTAAGTGCACTGGTTCTGATGCAGTTTTGATCTTGGGATTTTACCTCCAACTGGAAAACATGGGATCAGGGGCAGAGGAGGGTGGAAGAATGACCTTTGCATGCTGTGCCCTTACGCTTCTTCCTAAGCATCTGCTCCTGGTCTCTTCTGGAGCGAGATTATGGCTGAGTGAGGTGTATGTGGTGGTGTTTGTTACTCCTGCTGGTATGCAGGGGCAGCTTAGTGGTTGCTCACCCTCAGAAGTCCTGTTCTCAGGGCATCTTCTCTCCTGGCAGGGCCAGACCAGGTCACTGCTCGTGGTGCTTCTGTGAGGATGCATCTGGAGCTTGCTGTAGATTAACTCCTCTCTGCTGTAGGAAAAAGAAGGCTCCAGCTTGGTTAGGAAAAACTTATTAAAACTGAAGACCTCCAGTTTGGTGACTGTCCAAGGCAGGCTTTGGAGTCGTTTGCCTTGTCTGAAATGACCAGAGATGGAGGTAGGAGATGGGGAGGGGGGAACTCCAGGGGCTGTTATCTGGGCCTTTTTACAGAAGAGGTAGTGCTGCAAACCTGATGCCTGGAACATTCCTTCCCGGCATGCTGAAGCCACAGAGCATCCTCAGTGGAGTGGGAACTAGGAGGGCTCATTCCTAGTCTTTTAGTGAGTTGTGCTCACTGGAGGTCGGGCCTTTCTTGTTCTGACTGCAAGGCTTACCTCTGCTAATGAGCTGCAGAAGAGGCCAACAAACACCTCTTCTAATTGCAGGTCTGCTGTTTGCCTGGCAGGGATCCGGTGACAGCAGGAGGGACTGGCAGCCTTTGCCGGCTGCCTTTGGCTGGGCGGATAGCTCCAAGGCTAGAGGTGGCTTCCCTTTGAAGTGCTGGAAGCTGCTGATCCCTGCTTTCAGGAGTCGGTGTGCCTCAGCAGGCCCCTCCAGCCCTCCCCCCGAATGGCCTGGGGTTCCTGGCGCAGCAGTTTGAGGCGGCTGTGGCTGTGTGAAACTTCTTGCTGGCTGCTAATGCCAGGGCAGTAAGTAGCCCTGCATCTCCATCTCCATGGGCTGCTCTTTCTCCTCTTCTGGCATCTCTGGCCGTGTGGTGCACTGGATAAGGTGTTGATTTGGTTAGAACTTGGTCTGTCTTTGCCAGATTAGTTCTAACCCAGGTTAATTCCCAGTTTGTTTTCTTGTGCTGGTGCTAAGGAGGCATCTCTGAGGGTACAAGTGTCTGGGCAGACACACAGACTGCTGTGCTGCCTCGGTGTGTTTGTGAAAACTGTTGCCTTGCTTGAGTGCAGTGTAGGAGTATTGACCTTGTGTTTTTAGGGTGCCTTGGCCTGGTTTGTCTGTGCCAGAGTGGGCCTGCTGTGCTCTGCTCCCCAGAGAGAGTTCCTGCAGATTTCCTTGCTGCTGGCTTGCTCTTGGCCTCGGCTGTGGCCTCACTGTGTGTGGACATAGATTTTTGGAATTCTCACCCTCCTGCCTACCCTCCCTTCTCTGCAGGATGGTGGCCAGCCTGTCCACCCCAGGTGGTGACCAGCAGTGTCCGACCTGCCTCCTGAGCGGCCCACGTTGCTCATCCCTCAGGGGTGATTATGTCCCACGCTGTCAGGTGGTGTGGAATGGGAGGCAGAGGAGATGAGAGTGAAATCTCCCTAGGAACAAATGTAAAATTAAACAAAATGTGTGTTTGTATTAGTCAGCCTAAACCAGACTGTGCTATTTAGGGCTCTCCACTGCAATAAACTAGTCTCCTGTGTTTGTGTGGGTGGACTGCAACAATTAAGTCATTTTAAGTCTGAATCTTAAAAGAGAAAACAAAATGAAAAGATAATGGTTTGGTTTAAGGGAATATTAATTGTGTCATGTTATGCTATAATATTCTTGTGTTAGAGTAAAGCTGGGTGATATCTTGCAGGTTGGTTGTTGGTAAAAGTCATGTCCATGTTGCATATTGAAGTAAGGAAGAGTTTCATAAGGAGTTGTATTTTCTCTGTGGTTTTTTTATCCATTAAATTGCAGCTTTTACTGCTGCTGGAGAGTAGCTGCCTGGTGCAGCTGCAGTTGTGGGTAGCAGCCTGCTAAAACACCAATTTTGGTGGCACGGGCTGGGCAAACCCCAGGCTGGAGTGTGATTTGGCAGTGGAGTTCATGTGGCAGTCAATCTTTAAGTATTATACTGTGTGCTACTCCTTATTTTCCATTGTCAGAATGAAAACTTGTGCAACTTGTAGTGCACTAGTCTGAGAAATTAGCTAATTTCGTATCTCCTTATGAGTGGAATCACAGCAAGTTGTGCATTGGGAAAAAAGATTATTTTCAATTTGACTTTTAAATACTGGCTCAAGTTAAATAGTGAGAAAAAGTACTTTGGATGTACTCTTAGCCCATGGAAAAAGTGCTGATGTTTGTGATTTTAAAAAAACCCACAACAAAATGAAGAGGGCTGTGTGTGTGTGCTCTTCGTGATTGTGATTACAAGAGGGAAATAAAGTAAATATTTGTAAAGCTCAGGAAATTATTTTCCAGACATTCATTCTTATGTATTGAACATTGATCTAAGTAATTTTTATTCTGCTTGACCTTTATTTTTGGCTTGAGTTGCAAAACCTGATCCTGAGTCCAAATGAAATGATGATGAAAATTGCAATGCAAGCATCTTTTGACTCCACCCACTTTCCCTTCAGCGTAACTAGGTACGAATATGGTCTGGGACCTTTTTGTGCTTCCCTTGGTTTGGGAGCTGTCCTCCCCTCAGGGGTGGCACAGGGTCTGTCTTTGATGTCCTGTTCCCCTCTCAGGCAGACCCGTTTTGCTCAGCCGGGCAGCCCTTTGTGCTCAGCCCTGCTCGCAGACGCCCGTCTGGGAGAGCAGAGGTAGTCTGTGTGCTTATGATGAAGGTTAAATCGCTTCAGTGTTGGCTGTCTCTCAACTTCTTTGCATAATTTGAACCCGTCTCTGTCCAGAAAGAGCCCTGAAGTTATTTCAAGGCCCTGGGATGGAAGAGAAGGCTCCACAGAGCAGACTGCAGCAGCGTGGGCTGTGCTGCCCATGCCTCGAGCCCCATGTTGTGCGTGTGAAGGCGCAGTTGGGAGCTGCCCCGTGGCTTCCTTGGCCTTTTCTCCCTGTCTGTTCTCAGGGATCCTGCCCTTCCTTGGCTTTTGCTGTCAGGCCTGTGCACTTCTTAAATTCTTGAACAACTCCTTGGTTTGGCTTTTGCTCTCCCTTAACCTCACATTAGTTGGTTGTCAGGCCTTTACAAATGTGCCAGAAATGCCACGTAGACACTTTTGTGTGTTTGTGGACCTGGCATGTTTGCATCAGCCTCCAGTAGAGAATAATCTGAGTAACATGTCCCAGCTTGCCTAAACAATAGAGGGTTTTTTCTGTCTTGGTGTATGTGTTTTACACATCTGTAAGACTCATGTCATACCTCTGAAGCAAACCTGGGCATGGTCTGCAAAACCTGTTCTAAAATCTGAGCCTATTTAGACCCTTGTCTCCATACACCTTCCTTACGACACATGTAATATTTGGACGAATGAGTGAATCAACATCACTGTTCCTAAATGGTGGAAGTAAAAACGTAAGCACCATCTAAAGGCTGTTTGAAAGAAATACGGTATTTACATGCCTGGTGCAAAAGTGGCGTATTTTAATGATTGGAAAAGTCTTTGACTTCATCTTTTTGTTTGGAGTTTGCTGCTTGATGTTGTTTAGAGATTCAAAGAAAACATGAATTGGACTGTCATGTGAAAGAGCATCCAGGATTTTGTGGTAACTTTGTCTACTTTCTCTATTAGGAAGGCCAAAATGCTGTGCATTAAGAAGCCAGAACACCAAACAGGCTTTTGTAGCTCAGTGTTCTTACTCAGTTCCTGGACTCTCTGGTGAGGAATTGCTGTTCCTGAGGCTGCAGTGCAGTTTTATGCCTTCTGAGAAACAAAGGGTCTGCAAGGAATGAAACCTACTTTATTTCCAGTCTGGGGATTTGCAAAACTTTGATGTGCAGCCCAATTATAATCACATTGGTTTAGTTCCCAAAGTGGAGGCTCTTTATTCTGAGAGAGGCTCTCCTGCATACAGCCAGGAGTATTGAAGGCCCTGAAGTCTTAGTGTTTGAATGGTTTTGGCTTAGCTTTAAAATAAGTATCTACTGGATATGGAGCTCTGGGGAGTGGACTAAAGCAAGTGGAAATGGTGAATTAACTGGAAGTTGTTCCGCAAGGCTGGGTTCGTAGAGCCACAGCACAGCAACACAGTGGCAGATGGAGGCAAAAGAAAGATCTTGAGAGCTTGCTTGTGTTTTAAGGCTGTTCTCAAGTGAAGTAGGTGCAATTCAGAGAATGCTGTTGCTCTGCACAGAGTCATTGTTCCTGCTCTGCAGCATCAGTCCTTGTGTGGCCATAGTGAGTTTCCTGTGAGTGCCTGTGCTGTTCCCTCAAGGAACAGCAGCTCTGGAGAGACTAGTGTTTGTCTCCTGGTATGTGATGGTTCCTGTGAGACCTGAGTGAAAAGATCAACAGGTGCCCTCCTTGAGGAGGGAGGTTCACGGTTTTTCCCGTCTGTGATGGCAATCTGGAAAGAGAAGCAAGTGTGCTTCTTCAGAGGGGTGTGTGCTACAGGGAAATCGAGATAAACAATCTGGCAAGCCCTCATTTTTCTGGGGAGGGAAGGAGCACCACTCGTAGCTTTTGGCTGCCTTTGGTAGGAAATGGTTCTTTCTGAAATGCTGACCAGTGTGAGCACAAAGGGAAATAAACCCAAAACAAAGCTGCAAAGAGCAGTGACCCATAGGCTGTAGTGAAGCCTCTGAGGGGTTGATGTGCCAGCAGTGGGAAAGGTTACCAAATGTGGGGGCTTTCCTCAAAGTTCTGAAATATCCTTCCAAAAATCTCAAGGCTTTTTTGACAGGATTGATCTTGTTTCAGTTCCACAGGTGTGTTTGGTTGTATGGGAATGAGAGATTCTTCTGAAACTGAGCTTCTAATAGCATATTAATTAAACATGAATGTTGGACAAGCCAAGGATGTCTGATTAACACTGGCGTATCACAGTGGTGTGAAAGCTGTCTGTGAGTGTGTTAGCAGCAGCTTTGTGCAGCTTGCAGGTTTTACCCAAGCTGTTCTTAGGGTCACAGCCCTTCTGCAGGTACTTCTGGTCCTGACAGCTGAAAAAAAAATGTGCTTAATATGTTATCTTTTTGCATGATAATTATGGGTCAAGAGTCCACAGTACTGTGTTGAGAAGCAAACCCAGGCCAAAAGAAATAGGCTTGAATGGCCAACCATGAGTTACAGGTTAGCATGAAAGTGGATTTTCTGATGTAGTATTAGATCAGTTTCCTGAGACAGCAAGGGAATATTTGAGTATCTGATGTTAAAGGGAGATTTTGTTGATTTTCTGATCTTGAAAGGCCAATTTCTTACAAAACAAACCAACAGAAAAATCTGTCTTTTAAAGTAATTTAAAATGTTTAAATAAAATAAATGAACATAGCAAATATTTTCCGTGTGAAACATGCAAAAATATAGCTTTTGATTTTACTCTGAATTGAGTTAAAAACTAGTGAACTAAAACTCAGGCCTCTGTGTAAGGATTTGAGGAAATAATGAGATTTCCAGTGCTGAGCTGACCCTCCCCTGGAGCCACAACGAGGTCCTGCAGAAACAGGCAGCACCTTCGTGGTTGCGTGTCTGGAGCATAAAAGTTAAAATTACCCTAAATGGCCGAACTGTTTTGGGTTTAATTTAATTTGTGTTTTTGTTTGCTTGGCATAAAAACCCCCAGTAAATGCTAAATAAAGTTTGTTAAATGCTTGCCCCAGCTGCTTAATGAGGAGGGTTTAAAGGTGATTGAACACTCCCTCCCAGTCTGAGACACTCAGAGATTTGTGAAGTGTTTCGGGTGGTGTGTGGGATGGCAGGGGCTGTCAGCAGGGTCTCCTGAGAGCAGCAGAGCCTGGCCCCACCTGAGCCACGAGCTGAGCAACAGGGTGGGCTGGTCTCCTCCTGCCCAGCTCACCCAGACAAGCTCACCTGGCTTTGGCCAGGTCAATGCAGGAACCGCAGGTCCTGTGTCCTTGGGCTTTGCAGGCAAAAGGCTCTAAGAATTCTTGTGTAATTAGCATTAGCAGTCCATGGTAAACCTGTTTTCCAATTAAGAATAAAATTTGAAATATTCTATTTTTGAGTAAATAATTAAAAAAATTATTGCTTTCTATAAAAACTGGGAACCTGTGTCTCCTGGGTGCTGGAGTAGAGGGATGGAGAGGGAAATGGTCTTTAAAGCCCATATTAAGTTAGTCTTAATATGTTAATTTGTGTTGAACAGTAATTAAACCTTTCTTAAAAAAGAACAAAAAATAAGTACAAAATCAGGCATAAAATTGGTTATTTAAATTGTACTCAACTTTCAAATTTAAATCACTGTGATCAAATTGGGACACCAAATTACACACCAAAACCCGAAATGAATATTCCACCCGTGCAGATGTAAAATCCTGTTTTGAAAATTTCAGAAAACTAGTTAAAATTCCAAATGTGTGGGTTGGGGGCTTTGTAGGGGGATTTTTTGTTTGTTTGTTTTAAACCTTGAATTTTGCTTAGCTTGCCTCTGAATCATTATGCTCACACAATTACTCAGTAGGGTTTATTTTGCATTTCTGTAGCTGTTTTTTTCCGAGTCTTAGTCCAAGGAAACTTCCATCCCGAGTGCAGAGTTCCCTTCTCGAATGGAGTGGCTGCAGTGAAAGGCAAGTGTGGCTGTACCCGGGTGTTGGATGTTCATCCTGGGGGTTTATCCAATGTGAGCTGGGGCTGGGAAGTGCTTTGGAATTATGTTGCTGTCGTTTCGTGCCTTCCTAAGAGTAAGGCTTTGGATTTGAGGGAGGAGACGGGAGGAAGGGAATGCAGATGGAGGGAAGACTTAACGCAGTGTGAAAGGTCCAAAGAAACCTTTACCCTCGATAAAACTTCTCTAATGGCAGTGTAGCACAGCACAGCCCCTGGAGCTGTGTGGGGAGCTGGAGCAGTCTAGAAGGGGTGAAATGCTCCATATAATGCTGAAATCATTTTGTGTGGTGTTCCTTGCTGGGAGCAGCTTGTGCAGCCTGGCTGGATTTTCAGGTGGCCAGGGATTGCTTTTTTCCCGGGAGCCGTGCAGACCTGCAGAGAGCTCTGGCTCGTCCCAGATTTGCTAGTTTGGCAACCCTGCCCCTGGGAAGTTTACCACAGAATTATTTTGAAGTTGTTTGATTTCTTTGCAGCCCTGCTTGTGGGAACTCTGCTTTTGGGGTTGTTCTGTGGCTCGCTTTGCCTGCCCTGAGCTGGTGCTGCTGGTGCCTGTGTTACAGGGCAGGGACAGCTCAGCTTTTTGCAGGGTTGACAACAGAGCTGCTCAAGCATCTCCTGCCCTCTCTCCCCCACCTGGTGACAGGTGAGCTGAGCCTGGGTTGATACAGTCAAACACAGACCATGGAACAGAACCTTTGCTTGGAATTCATGTTCCCAGCAGTTTGCAGGCGAGACCTCCCTTATGCTCCAGGCTTGCCTGTGGTGCTGATAGGAGACTGGGTGTATGGAGGTGGTACAGGGGTAGGACATCAGGAGAGCAGACTGCTGAATGCAGAAGGGAGATGAAAGGTTTACTGCTGCTGGAGGAGAGCTGGGAGGTAATGTAGAGCTGCAGGTCCAGAAATAGGTGTCCTGAGCAGCTCCAGGTAAGAAGTTGTCTCTTACCAGAGTTCTCAGCTGAAGCTTGGTGGTTGTAGTTGTTTCTTGCAGCAGTGTGTTTGTATCTGTGGGCCAGTGTTAACCACTGACAGCAGCCCTTGCCTTCACCAAGCCCCAGATGCCGTGCTGTTGCATGTTCAGTGCCACTGCTCACAGCTTACTGGCACCCTGGCTGTGCCCCTCAGAACCCGGCAGGAACAAGGGAACAAAAAAGCTGATCATTCTGGATGGAATTTACTGTTTTTTAAAAAATGACCAAAAAAAGAAAGGTGACAATTTTGAAATTCATCTACTGTGTAGTAGATGAAACGTTCTTCTAATCCAGAAATCAGCTGGAGAGAAGGTGGTGGAAGGAGAGTGCCTGGTCTGGAAGGCACATGTGAAGGTGAAGGGTAGGGGAGATTGCAGAAAATGGAGTGACAGTGATTTCTTTGAGGGACTTGTAGTGAGTGGAAATTATCATGGGGTTAGGAAGGGAACATAAAAAGAGGAGGAATCAAAGTGCTTTTCTTGGTTAAGTGGTTTGTGCCATGTAATGTGCATGTGTAGCTGCATCTCAGTCTTCTGAATGGTCATGCACTGGGTATTGAGGGAATGCTGCAGTGCTCTTCGAGTTCAGGAAAACCCTGTGCAGGGCAGATTTTGTTTGGCTGCGTATAAATGGCTCTTCATGGGAAACAAGCCTGACCAATAACCAAGTTCACGCAGTAATGGTTCACTGGTTTAGTTTCAGACTCTGCTAGCTAGTCATGATTATCCTTGCTCTGGGAAGCCATCAGGAATGTTAGATGATTTGTGCTGAAAATAGCAAGCAGGAAGTCCCTGCAGTCAGACCAGAGTGGGACAGTTCAGTCCAAAGCTCTGGCTCAAAGGAATGCAGTCTTGTCAATGTCCGTGGTGGCTGTTCCCAGGCAAAGGGCAGTGACTGCTGCAACCATCAGTAGGGGTGACTTAGTTTTCCTGGTTTGAACTGTCAAGTGAGTTCATATTATTCAGTCAGTTCTGGGAGTTTTGGAGATGATTTAGTAATTCCTGTTTTTCAGCCAACTGACGGAAAAATAACATTTTAAAAGCATTGATAAAAGATGCATTTATTCAGCTCTGATCTGCTTGTTTGCTGGCAGTGCTCAGCTTCCTTTGGAGTGCCTGGCTGCTGCAGGGCAGGCTGGGGACTCGCGGGGACAGGGGCTGGGGGGGCCAAGTGTCACTGCTGCCGAGTACCATTGCTGTGAGTTAATCCTGCTTTTCAGAGAGGAAATGGCTAATTCGTGCCTTGGGAACAGGCAACAGCTGGGTGCAAAGCAAAAATCTGCTAAAACATGAGTAATTTCTGAGTGTTGCGTCGAGGGTTTTTGTGTGTATTCAGCAGCAAATTACCATTAGAGCTTATGCTGCTGTTGCTTCCCTGGAGTTGGCATGAGCTGTGTGTTTGAACTGGTGGTCATTGCTATGAGACTGTCAAAGCACTGGTACAGTGTGGGGGTTGCCTCTCTGTCCTTCTCCTCAAACACGACTGATGCCGATCAACGGGAGCTATTTTAATTGGGTTCCACTCTGTGTTATGTTAAAATCTGCTGCCCGACGCAGAAACCCATGAGACAAGTTTTGTTTGTTCCTGAAAACATGCGCTTTATTCTGCTTTAGCCATTCAAATTGGTTTTATGTGATTGTCAGATGAAAATAATCCTGCGATTGGCAGCAGCGGGGCAGCTTCCTGCGGCCCGGGGCTGGCAGGGGGAGAGCTCGTCCAGGGGGCTGTGAGCTGGAAATTCCTGCTCGGACAGCAGGGGTTGCTTAGCAGGCAGCAGCGTGGCCCAGGAAAGGCTGGCTGGCACCCAGGCAGCCTGGGCAGCGCCGTGCTGGGGTGGTGGGCACGGGTTGGGCCCCCTCGCCCAGCTCCAGCTGTGTCACGCTGCAGGACAGCTGTGGGGAGAGCCTGCAGTGCCCACCTGCAGGGGGAAGCCTGGTTAGAAAAGAACCAGTAGTCACGGCTTCTGTTAATTAACTACTAAGAGTTAAATAAATGTTGTTGCAAAAACTGGTCTGTGTTTGTTTGGCACGTCTTTCTCCAGCCAAGGCTGGTGCTAGTTGGTACATGCTCCAGTGCTGGGCCTGTCTGCAGCGTGGTTTTATGTTTTCCCTCTGTATTGATTTTCATGATTCATTGACCATGATCTAAGCAAAAAGCACACTTAAAGGACACTGGAGACAGCTGTCTGTTAAAGGGGAACCTTTATGTAGCCTGAAATGGCGCCAGTTTTTTTCCCCTGTTACTTTATCAGGTAACACACACCAGTAACATTCTTTGTTTAATTTCCTCTTCTAGGTCACTGATATGTCACTTCTCTTTTGTATAAGAAATGATGGTAAATTCTCACTTTCCTATCGGTTTTGCTTGTGTTGTTTTTCTGATAATCTTTTTGAGGTTATTTTGAAGTGGAAGGGGCCTTACATTGTGTTTGAGGGTCCGTCTGTGGGGCTGACTTGTTCTCCCAGTGGAGCTGTTTTGGAAGGCGCATGTGGGAAATTTGGATAAAAGCAGAAATGTATAAAGCTTGGGAAGCTGATGTGTAGATTTTTCCAGTTTTAATCTCTCTCTGTATGGCAAGCTGAAGTTCCAGATGTTGTTTTGGCTTGGAGATAGTGAAGAGAGGAAAAATAAGCATTCTTAACGTTAACAGAGTCAGCCTGTCTGGGTCTGTGCTGACAGGAAGAGGGGGAGATAAAACCTTCATGACTGGTACATGTGTTACTGGAGAGCCAGTGGAGCAGGGCTGTCATCCCTGGAAAGCAGGGCTGGGGTGGCAGTGCCCGGTGTGGGAACCACGGCTGTGGGAGCACTGAGCACTGCCTGCCTCGGGGGCACTGGGGCTGGGTCAGGTGTGCCAGGCCCCCCTCTGCAATTGAATGTTCAGTCTCACCCCCTTTTCTGCTCCCCTCAACACACCTCTGGGAGTCCTGCTTGCCCTCGGTAGCTGACTCTGGGTGCTGGGAGTTGCAGAGCTGTGGCACAGGGCTGTCGGCCCAATGTGCTTTTGGGGTCAGGTGGCTCTGTGGCTCTAACCCACATCGAGGTTCTGTCTTGGAGCACCAGTGGAGTTTTTGAAGCTCGTCCTGCTGATCAGCTCTGTTGAGAGTTGTAGTGGGTTGGGCATGTGTGTGCTGGATTTCTTGTGAAGGAGACTAAGCTGCAAGCTCTGTTCCTGGTGTGTACCAAATGTGCTCCATCCTAAAAGGTGGGCATTGAGTTCTCAGCCTCTTCTGGGCAGCTTGGAGCCATATATGGTAGCATCTTCTAGTGAAGGGACCAGGCTAGTCCATAGGTTATATGTGTAATAGTGTATCCATTTTCCATGTTATATTAAAATATGCCATGACCTGTGTCTTTTGGACCTGTTCCTCCTGTTAGGCTTATTCCTAAAATGTATGAGCAATTTCTTTTTAAATAATTGCTACAGTTCTGCTGATTTCCTCCTTAATCTTTTCTTTTTTCCTTTTTGCCTTGTTTGGTCTAGGAGATAGCAGTTTCTGGTCAGTGGCCTGTCCTAGTGCCTGTTCCTTCCCATGTGGCATGATGTCCTCCAGGGCATTCTGGTCTTGGTGAGCAGTTCTGGTGAGAATGCCGTTTTCTTGCCTTAATATTGGAAAACTAAAAGTGTATAGTGCTGACACTGGCTCATCTGAGAGACAGGAACAGAGCTGCTGCTATCTCAAACCTTACCTGTTTACTTGTTGGAATTGCAATAAATGTATGCACATCAGTTTGTGCAGGTTATTGGAACAAGGGACCATGTAGGTGGGAGGGGAACTGGTGAGTTTTGGTGTAGCAGGGTAAGGGATCCTTGGAGTGTGTAGTGTTGGCCAATGTGTGAACATAGGCCAGGATTGGAATGGTTTAACCCTTTTTACCTTGTTTTTGCCTCAGAGGTCGGAGCATGTGTCTGGAGCCAGCTGGCTGACCAGCTGTGGTCATGGTCACATTGCCTGACACCCCAGAAACACCATCCTTAGGAATTCTACTGGACTCGGCTGTGGGAGATGCTTCAGAGTAAAGGGGATGTAGCATGTTTGCTGGAGGAAGATGCAGAAAGGGAATCTGTGTGTAGGAGACTGCTGCTACCTACCTTTGTGCTGCTCACATTCCTGCTTGGCTGCCTGCAGGCAGCAGTGGGGTGTCTTGCTCATGTGGTTCATGACTCAAGCCAAGCCCAGATGTTTTCATGCCCAGTCTGGCCTATTTTCTGAGAATAATTTTGGATGCCTCAGACCATTTTATTGTGGTTTCCTTAGTGTCTGGTCCAGCTGAAGTTAAGATGATTCCTGGCCTAATTGAATGCTTACAGGCAGACATGGGAGCTCCTGGTTTCTCTCTGCAGCTGTGTTCCTGCTGACTTCAGAATGCTCAGAATTGAAGCCACAGTGCTGAGAACCTGGGGCTGGGTTTTGGTGCTGCTTTTCTCTGAGTGAAAAGTTTTGCAGCATGAAACTCAGAAGAGTATGTCTTGTGTTCAGGAGATGGGTGAAAATGTGACAGGTTCCTGTGGAGGTCTGGCCTTGCAGACCTGCCTGGCTGTCCATTTCCACTGTGCAGTGACAGACACATAAACCTCTTTGTACTGACTGCTGGACCTTTCCATTGGCATTATCTGGCTGACAGACTGAGGACAGTTCCTATCTCGCATATCCAAAGTTTATTTCCTTGTGCCTTTGACACCTTGTTCCTTTTTGCCCTTTTGTAGGAACAGTTTGCATAACAGGTTATTTGTGGGAAGTACACTCACTCCTTTAACTTGTGTGTTCTCCTCTCAGAGGAAAATGGCTTTGTGCCGAATACTCCCCAAAGAGTGGTCACCTGCTCTGTGTGAACAAGCTCTGTGTTGTGTCCTGTTGGAATGGTCCCTTCCTCCAGCACTGCGCAGGAGTGAGGAGGGCTCTTGCCCCAAAGTGTATTTGGGCAGTTCCTTTTTTCAGGAGCAGTTGGTCAGTGTTGCCTTTGGCTCAGTGTCTTCAGTGTGTTGCATGAACAGTCATGGCTGGATCCTCCACGTGGACTTGTTGAACCTTGAAAATGGCTGGTGGATGTATGTCATGAGCTCACTTCAATCATGAGAGTGTGGCCTTGTTTCTGCCTGATGATGGGTGTGTTTCTCTTGAGCTGTTCATGCAGAGCTCCAGTCTGGTCTGTAGAGAGCTTTAGCTTGCATTGTGCTTCACTCTGCAGCTCAGTGTGTGCAAGGTCAGCCACGGGCATTCAGTGTTAGGTAGGGATGTGGTTGGCTGCTTCTGGCATTTGTAACAGCAATTAAACCAAAAGTTTGTGTGAATCTGTGGAATGGTTTTCTGGAGATCTGCAAGTGCAGTCAGGTTTGGCAAGGCCATGTGACATGTGTGAGTTTGAAAGTGTACAGCTAAATAGGTGGAAAGGGAACACTAGAAGCAGCTCTGGAAAGAAGTGTCAGAATCGTGTATAATTGGGTTAAATTTGGCATTGGGAGAGGTGACAAGGTGCCAGATAATTGGACTGAGGGGTGCATAGCATGGCAGTGATTGACATTGACTGGGACTGTGACAGGGGAGCTCCAGTACCCGGAGGGACATAAAGGGGTATGACCCCTTTGCCTGAGGGGTCAAAGTAGACACAGCTGAAACAGCAACTAAGGAGAATGCCAGGACATTTGGAAAGACCTTGAGCTGTTTTATCACACAGACTTGAATGGTGGATCAGTGTCCCAGGTGAGGCTGCCACAGGTAAGACGTGAGCAGAACAGAGACCTGTGGAGCCTTAGGAAGCCTCAGGTGAGAAAGGGGACAGTTTGCAGGAATCTTGGAGGGACCTGGAGCAGAGCAAGGAAGAGAATCGTGGTGGAGGGAGAGATCAGACTAAAGCTGTGGTGGGAACCATAGTACTCTGAGGTTGATATTGCTGGTGTGGGGAGGACAGAAATACCGTTGGAGGGTTATAGGATGGAGAAAAGCCTCAACTGGTCTTCCTCTTAGTGATAATTGCCCATTTGCTCTTTCTGCATTTCATGAGTCTCTGTACACTCCTGCTCCAGCGTGTCCCATTTCATAGTGCCAGCAGAGGATGGGAGGCTGTGGACCACCATGGCTGTAACAGAACCTGTTCCAGAACCTGTCCAGACAGACAAGAGCAAACTGGAGAACCATATTGCTAGAAGTCTGTGGTGGTCTAATACAATCTCTGAAGAATTTCACTTTCTCCTGCAGCAGGGAGTTTTCTCTTTCTTGGGATTTCTAATTGCATTCAGCTTTTTGGACTCCAAAGTAATAGTTAATGAAAGATTCTGCTGTGAGGAGGAAAGGCTGTTCAGCAACTCATGCCTGTGGAGGGTCAGGAGCTGCTGCTCTCAGTCCAGTTGTTCTAAAAATATTGGTTCCTTTTCTTTGGCTGGCAAAGGCTGGGAGTAGTTAGTCTGTAAGTGGCGTGCAGAACAAACACCTGACTTTCCTGTGTCCCTTAACCTTTGCAATTTTGTAGCAGCCCATCACTCCTGAAAAATGCTGCTCTAATCCCAGCATAATCCCTGAGCAGTGAGTGGAGGTGTGAAGTCAGGCTCTCCCAAATCCTGTCTCTCCTCAGTGTCCCTGCCATGGTATGGTGTTCCTCTGTGCCTCTAGTGCTCCTGTCCTCCTCAGGTTTACAGTTTTCTATATATGTATAAATAGAAATCGGCAGGTACATTTATAATATTTACAGCTGTGGTGTATCTTTTAATGAGTTACTGTGTTTGCTGTGTTGTGCTGCCATTGTATTTTCCTGCCAGTGCAATGAAATGGATTTTAAAAAATGCTTTGGCTAATTTTTATCAAAATACCCCAAGCTGCTTTCAGGATGGGGTTCTTGGTTTAAGGGGCATAAGTACAGTTTTCTGGTAGTGATGCCCCTGTGAAGATGACTGTGGAGGTTCAGATTTACCCGGGCAGGCAAAACCCCGCTGGGATTATTGATGTGCAAATGAGGGTCCTCTCTGGGGTGAAATACCAGCACAGAGGAGGGGTCACTTGGGCGTCCTGTGGCTGAGGGAGCTTCCAACAGCTCATCACCTCACTCACGGCGTTTGGCTCTGGGGGATCCCACCTGATAGCGTCAGGGGCTGCGAACAAAAAGCATTTGCACCTCTCTAGGTCCCTGTATGTGTGAAAACACAGTGAGACTGTAGGGAGACACCGCTTAATTAATGCGTTTGTAGGAAGTCGACGGTATCTTGCAGCGGGGCTTGTCGCAGAGAGAGATGGTCTCTAAAGCCGTGTACATCATCAGATGTGACTTATCTGCAGGCTAGGGTGCAGAAAAGGGGAAAAACAGGAAAACACCGAACAACTCTTTTGAGGAAAAACCAAAACTTTTGTCAGTGATGCCAAAGATTTGCTTTTGGAAATGTATTGGCTGAAGTATCCCACGGAAACTTCAATCAGGCAAGCTGTGTATTAATTGAAAATGGTGCTCTTGGATGAGCAATCAGTGGTGTCATTCAGACTGTGACTTCAGCTGTCTGCGTTTTCCTTTGAGATTACAGTGCAGTGCTGTGGGAGAGTGTATTGATTTGGAGAGTGGGGGTGATGGGGCCCCTGCTCCCTGTCCTGCTGGTTCCCTTGGGGGGCTGACGGTGTGTTCTGTGTGGGGTGGTGGTTGTTGAGGACAGGGCGGGCAGTCAGCACTGCTGCGCCTTGTGCTGGTCCAGAGGGGCTGTGGGGCCATAGCCCATAGCACTGGTGCTGTGCCAGTGTGCGCCCTTGCTGCCCACGTGGGAGGGGGGCTCAGTGCTCCTGCCCGTGCTCACTGTTTTTCCCCTCTGTCAGGACAGACCAGGATGTGATAGGAGCAGTGTGTGACTGGAATCCCGAAACCCCTGCAAGCTGTGAGTGTGTTCTTCCCTGAGCTCCTTCCTCACACACTGCTCAGATAATATCTGTAATAAACACTATAATGCCTGCTGGAGGAAAGCAGACCAAGGCTGGGAGAGGTAGGCTTTAACTTAAAAGGAAGACACTGCTACTGGGTGCATTTTGGGCTGGCATAGTTATTTTATTTTTTTTTTCCTGAAGTATTCAGGAATATCTTTTACAGGCCATTCCTGATAATCTGTCAGTCGAAAATATTTGTATTTGGCCTTATTCATAGCTGGTGATTATATCCAGGTGTTTGTTTTGATGATGTTTTTATCTTCACTGGCAGTTTTGTGCTGAGATCTGACGGTATGCTGGATTTGGAGGGAGAACCATTCCAGGGGGAAACGTGCTGTGTCTGGCAGCAGGATGTGTGGGTGCTCCACTGGCCTCCTGGGCCCAAGGGCCCAGCAAAGGTGAAGTCACCAGATGTTAATGGACTTTGTGGGTACTTGGAATGGCCTTGGCAGAGCAGTGCCCAGCGTTGTGAGCAGCTCTGAGTTGTGTCTTACAGGGAAAATGTCTGGGGAGCTTGGCACTGGGGCCCTTTGCCTGGCAATTCTGGAATACAGTGTTCCCCTCTGGTGGGAGCTGTGGGCCATGTAAGAATACCTGGACAGCAGGGATAATAAAGTGACACCTTGGATTACATGTGAAGTATGTGCGAAGTCACCATAATTCCATGTGTATAGCAGTGGATGAGCAGATCCCTGCGTGGTGCCTTGAGCACGTGTCAGGTGAGATGAAACCTGCATGCCTGGGTGTTCCTTTGGTGGCTCAGGGACCCACAAACCCCGACCTGCTCACCTGCCTGTATGAATGACACCGTGAGTGCTGGTTCTCTGCACATGTGGCATTGCACACCTCACTTCCCAGGTGTTCTCAGCACTGTCACCACCACTGAGCCGCAGACTGTGACTTGCTGAGGGAGGGACTTGAAGGGATGTTGCTGAGTGCAGACTCTGCAGGGGAAAGCTGTTCCATGGGCAGTGCTAAGCCCTGATAGCTGCCTCCTGCTGCATCTATTTATCCCACAGGGCAACAAATGGTATGGAAAGATACACATGTGGCTTCAAAGGCACTGGGGAGTTGCAATATATATTGGGGTTTTCAGATCAATTTAAAAGTGTCTGTGTTTGCTTCATCACTGGAGTGAGCTGTCTGCCAGTGGTTGCCTCAGACACTGGTACTGATGCAATACCTGCACACAGCCCGAGCTTCTACACCAGGGCAGGGGCCTTCTGTCTTCTGCCTCCTGGAGACACAGATGTTCTACTGCCTGCATGGAATCACTGGATGGTTTGGGTTGGAAAAGCCCTCCAAGACCATTAAGTCCAGCCATTCCCTTAGCACTTCCAAAGGCACCACTAAGCCATGTTCCCAAATACTGCATCCACATGACTTTTAAATGCTTCCAGGGATGGGAACTCTACCACTGCTCTGGGCATCCTGTGCTAGGACTGAACAACCCTTTCCATGAAGCAATTTCTGCAATATCCAACTAGGAGCAACTTGTGGCCATTTCCTCTGCTTCTGTCCCTGTTCCTGGAGCACAACCCGACCCTCCCCGGCTCCCCCCTCCTGGCAGAGACTTGCAGAACCAGAAGGTCCCCCCTGAGCCTCCTTTTCTCCAGGATGAGCCCCCCCAGCTCCGTCAGCCCCTTCCCTTCCCTGACCCTCTCCAGCCCCTCCATGTCTCTCCTGTTGAGGGGCCCAGAACTGGACCCAGCCCTGGAGGGGCCTCAGCAGTGTCAGCCCTGGGGCTGTGGCCACCCTGTTTCTGATACAGACCAGGGGCCATTGGCCTCCTGCCCACCTGGGCACACCTGGCTCACCTTCAGCTGCTGTCGACCAGCGATGCCTTGGGTGTTTGTGGGAGACCCAGGTGGGGGACTTGACACTTCTGGGTGAATTGACCATTGGCCTCCGTCCACACTGACCATCAGAAATCCCCCTGCTCCCCCGCTACCCTGCATGGGGAAGCTGGCAGTACTTTTGGTCTCTTTCGTGCCACTTTGTGCATCCTGGTCTTTCAGCTGTGCTGCTGGTTTCCTGGGGGTTGCACGAGAGCCCCTGCCCTCTGTTAAAGGACAAGGCAGTGTGTGATCACGCCTTCCCCACCCTGCTCAGGAAGGGCTGGTGCTGCTTCTGGCTCATGCATTTGCCAACAAAAGACTTTTTTCTCTCTTGGATAAGTGGTTGTGTTGTCCTTCTGTGTTGTTGTGTCTGTCCCCCCACCCTGGCACTGAGAGTGTTACTCCTGTGTTGTCCCATGGCAGGCCATTCTGCAGTTGGTGTGTCAGCTGGGGCTGTGGGCTGGCAGCATGGGCAGTATGGGGATCCATACTTGCATGTGCCAGGAGGGAGAACTAGCAGGGGTTTATTTTTATAGGTGACACTCATGCTTTGTACATCTTCATTTTCTTTTAAGAACCAAGGTAGCAGTTCTTCATGTGTCAAGAGTTACTGACCTCATCAGGAGGAACTTCCAGGACACTTTACATAGTGTAGTTTGGTGGTTTTATTCTTTCTCAGCAGTGCTGTGATTTTGCTGTGTACATGAGTACAGGAGAACCAGTATGCCATGCTTGACTCTGTGTTTGTGGTCACTTTAATCTGAGACATTCGGCCTTTCTGGGTGGCACTTTGGCACATTTTTGGAGCTGCAGTGAATGGACATGTCCCTTGTGCACTTGCAGGTGGGTGCCAAATGGAGTTGGTGGCTGGCTTCCATCTTCTGAATTCTGGCAACCAAGTTTAGACCTTAAGAAAGGGCTGCCCAAGGTTCCTGCTCTCCAATGCAAGGAATGCCTTTGTGGGTCTGCTTAGGGCTGGCAGCTCCTTTGTGTGAGCTTCAATTAAAGAGCAAACTGTGAATTACTGCTTTTAAATGCACATTTCTCCTTCTAAAGGCGCAGCTGTTGGTGAATTCAGCCCGTGTGTGAGTGTTGTGGATGGCAAAACTGTGATCCAGTATTATGAATGTTTTCTTTTGATAGGAATCTGGTGAGGTCCATGCAAAATATGTGCAGCCCTTGGGCTCTTGGCGGGTGGCCAGAGGGGCTGTCAGCGATATCTGGGTGCTTCTGATCTCAGCCGGGAAGTCTGAGCTGCTCTCGTGGTGTGTGTTCCCATGTCTGTGTCATATGGAGATGACATGCAGCCTGACGTTTCTCCCCTAATTGCATCGCTCGTCTGGCACGCTCTGTGCTCTGTGTTGGTGGCGGTGGGGACTACAGACCATTTCCCAACAGCCAGTGCTGGGATCTGTGTGGTGTTCTGGCTCATCGTGGTTCTTTCAGTTGCCATCCTGACAGTCCTGGTGCAGAACTGGGATCTCCTTCATCCTACGCTGCTTTCAGGCCATACAGGAATGATTTGGCAGGAGGCAAACAGTTTTTTTATTAAGAAAAGAAAGTGATATTTGCTGTGAAGGTGGAGGACATGTTGGAATTTCAGGGTAGATTCTTCAGTGTATTGGGATTTTATGAATTGAAATGGTAAGAATTCTATAACTTCTGGTACCTGAAGCAGTGTTGTCTGTGTTATGCGGGGTATACTCATCGTGTGTTACATGGGCCTTACAATTGGCTGTTACATGGGCCTTACAATTGGCTGTTACATCGGCCTTACAATTGGCTTATTGCTCACTTGGGCTTCCAAAGCCAGTTTAAGTGACTCTTCTTTGGAATTCAGAGCTGGCCTCAGAGCAAATGCTGGCCTGCCCAGGAACCAGGATCACTTCCTTACCTGCACTGCTTGACAGGTTTGTTTGGAAATCTGGGAGCTGCCACTTTTCTGTCATGACCTATAGCAGGTTTCTGGTTTTCCAATGATAATGTGCTTTTGTGGGTGGAAGGTAAACCCAAATGATCCACTTTTCCCTCTTTGAAGCTCAGACTGTCGTGCTTCCGGCTCTGCCATATAGCATCCAGTATTGGTACTTGAGGAGTGTATGGCATGATGTGCTGGGATCCACATGGCACGGGGCACTTGGATCTCTGGGATCCCTGCATCCCTGGGCATGGAGCGTGGCAGAGGACCTGGGATCCCTGTATCGGTGTCTTTGCGGAGCGCTGGGATCCCTGCCCGGGTTCCCCATGCCCTCTAGTGGCTCCTGTCGCTGTGCTGCTGTTCCGGAGGGCACGGCCGGGAGCTCCAGTCAAACAGCAAAGATCCACGTGTTCAGAAAGAAAGGTAAATCCTGCGCGTTTGGCTGGTTGCTTTTTAGTTCCTCTTTATTTGTCTGGATTAAATCCCAGTCCTTCCCTTGGGAAAAATTTCTTGTGAATTCAAACACCAGACAGTAACTGGATATCTCATGGATCTCTAAGTCTGCTGCCCCCTCTGAACTGATTCAGTGCACCAGTGGCTCCCTGGGATAGCTCTGTTCTGTTTTAAGCTCCCCATTGAATTGCTCAGTGCTCAGGCTCTGTGTAACTCGGTTTCATCATGTTTCCAGCATGACTGTTGGAGGTTAAATATTGGCACCTGCTTAGGCTGTATCAAGAATGAGGAAGGCAAGGTTTCTTTGGGAAGGGGTATTTGGAAGGGAGAATGTCACTCCAGGAGGTGAGGGGGGTGAACACTGCCTGGGCTATTCCGTGAGGGTGAAAACTCTGAATATGTGGGGTCAGAAATTTATGGTCAGTTTTACTGATGATGAAGCAATTACTGAGATGTTTCTCATAATCTGCAAAACGAATCCATGTCAGGAAATAAATACAGAAGTAATGGCTTGGTTTTCATCACCAAGCACTTAAGCAGCCTGCTAATGATTTGAAAAGGTACAACAGAAGAGATCTGAAAGGAAAGTGGTAATATTAGATTTATTATCAATTTTTATCTGCTTCACCAGAGTTAAATCTGAAAAATGAAGATAAATACCTGCACATAAAGAGCATGGTAATGGTTCAGTGCCTCTATTGAGGAGAGGGGGACTTTAGTTTGCATGTACTACTTGCTGCTGATTTTGACTGGAATTTTGTGGCATGTGATTTGGCCAGAGAGTCTCTGTAGGAAGCGAGCAGCACAGGACAGACGAGCCCTTCCCAGTCACCAGCCCTGCCTGCTGGGTTAAATCCCATGGGCACTGACTGTGGTTCATTTTTGTTCCTTGACCACAGTGGTTGTTTAAATCCACAGTTTAAGAAACTGCAGAAGAGTTTCTTTTAAGAAGCCCGTTGAATAATCCTTGTTTCACAGTAAAAAGTAGAACTGTTACTTTCCTGTAAGGACTAAGTATTGTGGCAAAGGTTGGAAAGACATGGACAAATCCACTCCTCCTTTACTTCCTCTTTTAGGAGGAGTGAGAGCCTCTGCTTTACACTGGAAACAGCCTGAGCTGTTGCACAAAGTGTAGTTACCTTTTTTCAGCAGCAAGGAAGTGGAGCTTGGTCATTGAAAGGAAAACCCTTGGAGAAGCAGCTTTAACTGGGAAATTACTCTTCAGGGAGCAGCATCTTCCTTAAATACATCTCACTGTTTTTCTTGCCATCCAGCAGTGGTTTTTGCTGGTTAACAGAAGTTATTCCAAGTTTTCTGTCAGAGTTCTTTTCTGTTTCCCCTCAAAGCCCAGATTATACAGTTTTGCAGACCACTTTCTCAGTTCACAATGATTTAACTGTACAATACCTGGTTCAAAGAACGTATCTTCTGTTACATTTCTGCTTGGTACTGGTGGGGCTCATGTTTCCCTGGTAGTGAGCTCATGTATCTGCAGTGTAATTGCATGTGATGTCTCTGTAACTCTAAAAAGAAATTGCAGTAAACGTATGGATTTTATAAATGAAGGAAATTACTTGGGAGACAAGACACAGTAAAAAGGAAATTGGTCACCTTTGGGTTGTGCTGTGTCGTATAAGGTACGGATGAAAGATGCTGCTACACGCTGATTTTGGGGTGGTTACATTTTCAATCAGCAGTGGAAGTGTACAGAGTTCTCTCATCCCTTTCCACAGCTCCAGGGTGGCCGATGGAGTTATGCTTCTCCCTGTGCTGATGGTGATGGCGTTCCCGTCCCCGAGCTGGCAAGGTGAGTGTCCCGTGTGCTCTGAGCCGCGGCTGCTGGGGAAGCTGGATTTGGGCCACCTGGCCCTGCTCTGGGCACCCCTGCTCCACAGCCCTGCTCCTGTGGTGGGCTCACAGCCCCTGAAGAAACAAGGGAGCTCCAGTGTTGATACTTTCACAGTAATGACTTAATAAACTAGCTAATGAGAAGTTCACGCAAACCTGCATCTTTGTGTGACAGGTCGGACTGTGTGTGTGCCCAGGCTGTGGGGGCCAGCAGTGCAGAGATGGATCTCTGTAGCAGGAAACAGACGTGCAGTGACCGTGTTTAGGGAATGGGAGTGTTCTAATCTTGGCTTCTCACCTGTGTGTGTTGCCTGACTGCTGCCTGTGTCACTGCCCGACAGCACACTGCCTGCTGCAGCCCCTGGGCACGTTGTTCAGGGAGTAGAGGTGCCCCAGCCATTGCTTCTAGCCCTTGGCACCTGCTGGTCACATCCCTCAGCACAGCTGAGCACGTGATTGACAGAGAGTGCCACCCAGCCCACTGTGTCATGGCCCAGCACAGCTCTGCAAGGGCAGCTGGTTCTTTGGGGGAGCACTGCTGGAGTGTCCAGCCCTTTCTGGTTGGGGTGTGCACAGGAACACTGCTCTGTGGGCACCTGCACTGGAGCTTTGTCCCATCTGTGCTCTCAAGTGCCTGCCCTGCAGCTCTGCCTGAGCTGGCAGCCTGCAGAGGCAGGAATGGGGGATGTGGACAGTGCCTTGGGGGTGCTGCAGCCTGGGTAACCCTGGCTGCCTGCCTGGGTAAAGCCCAGCCTGGCTGGAGTGAGCGTGGCACTGCAGGAGCCTCAGTGAAGGAAGGGCTGGCTGGTATGTGGCAATAGGCCACCTAAGCAAAGAGAGGAGCAGTTTGAGCATAAGCAATAGTAACAGGCATGAAGGAGTGTGTCTGTTTCCAGCCCAGGACCTCTTCGCCAGGCATGTTCCAGTTTTCCAGCAGGTAACTAACTACCCCTCTCAGGGTGTGTTTGTGTGTGTGTGTGTGAGGTGGTGTAAAACGTCACTACTCAGGGACTGTGAGTCCTTGGGGTGGGCAGACAGCACTGATGTTTCTTTGGTGGTGCTGAAATGACTGAATTAGTATTGTTAACTCCTACCTGGTCATTCTTCAGTACTAGCTGCAAGTAATATCTCTGCCCTTAAACAGCAGATTTTGTCTAATGATTTCATTACCTATCTCTAACTGAAGCTATTAAGAACATGATGGTGTTTTTATCTGAACTCTCCCTTTTACAGATGACGAACTGAAGCTCAAGATGGTGCACTACGAATGTGTGTGTGAAGGCATGTCCTGTGGGAATGGGGATCGGTGCCAAGGCCAGCAATGCTTTGCTTCCCTGAGCATCAACGATGGGGCTAAGGTTTACCAGAAGGGCTGCTTCCAGGTCTATGAACAAGGGAAAATGACATGCAAAACACCTCCGTCCCCTGACCAGGCTGTGGAGTGCTGCCAAGGACATCTTTGCAACATGAACATCACTGCACAGCTTCCCTCTTCTAAAGGTGAGAGCTTCATCAGTCAGTAGTGGATTTGAGGAAGAAAAGGGGTTTGGCTTTGATCTGCTGTGGTGAGAGTGAGATGGCTCCAGTGGTGGCTGGAGGAAGGGTTTAGTGGGCACAGCAAGGCCCTTTGTGCCTTGTTTCCCCCTGCTGGCACACGTGTCATGCCCCCAGGTTGAATGGCCTGTGTGGCCAGAGGGGTGATGGGGTTACCTCTCCCAGGGCGTGGTTGGGGTCAGGGTGGGGTACTGCCTGTACTGCCTGTGAGCAATGGCCCCATGCAGGTGGGGGTTGTGCAGGCAGCTCCACAGAGAGCACATCCTCTGTGCAGGTGTGCTCACACTCCTGGCTGTGCCATGACCTCTGTCCCACCAAGTGGGTACCAAGTTAGGGCTTGGTGTCAGTGCTACTAGTTTTAAAGACTCTCCATGAATCTGAAAATTTATTTTTTTCCTCTTTCCGTCTTTTTCCCTTCCCTGTTCTTTTCCAAGGGCAAACCTTTCAAGGAGAAGCTGCAGGTTACAGCATGGAAACACTAATAATTGTTATCCTGGCTCCTGTGATAGTGCTGATAGTTTTCTCTGCAGTAGCTGTGCTGATTATCCGGAGAATACAGAAAAACCACATGGAGAGGCTCAATTCCAGGGATGCAGAGTATGGCACAATCGAGGGCCTCATTGCCTCGAACGTGGGGGACAGCACCTTGGCAGTAAGTGACCTCTGTGCAGGGAGGAGCTTTCCTCACTTCCCAGCTCCCCCCTCATCCCTCCCCGTGGCCACATCACTAACAGGACCTTTTGCTGCCAGAGGATGCCGCTTGGCCTCGAGTGGCAGTCAGCACTTGGACTTCGTGGTGGTGTTCCTGTGCTCACAGAACTGTAGTTTACATGAATTTTAACCAAAAGACAGCTCTGGCAAGTATAGCTTCTTTGACCTGGAAAATTGCTCTAAACTGTTGATGTTCCTGGAAACAACGTCTGAACAGCAAAACAGAGTGTGCCTTACTGGTGGGTGGCCTGAAGTGGTGTAAAAGGTGTGGAACTGTATCTTTGATATATGGCAGCCTGAAGGGTTGGAAAAGATGTGAGGGTAGGGGAAGAAGAAAATACAAAGAATTTTGACGTTTAAAACCTTCAGACCTTACTGCTGTGATCTTCGTAGCAGGGCTCTGGGATGACTGGGAAATCAGTGACATTTGGTTGACAGAAGACCAGTGGGAGTTTTAAGATATGTGCAACGCCTGTTCAAAGCTCAGTTTTCAAAATATGTTCTTGTTCACGTGATCTCTGGGGAATGTAATGTGTTCCCTTTCTGAAGGCTGACTGTGCCTTCCCTTCCACTTGAGACCAGAGCACAGGTGTTCCCAGCAGCTGTCCTGAGCTCCATCGAAGTGGAGCAGGTGAGGCTTCAGGCAGCTGGAGGGCTTGTTTCTGAAACCAGTGCAGAGTGTTTTCTCCTCCCTGCATTGCTGAGATAAAAATCTCCTCAAGAGACTGGGAAACATTTCCCATAATGTGCTTTCACTGCAGGTTGAAGAGTGGCTCATACCTGTCAATTTTATTTTTTTTTTTAAATGCCTTTGAGTTTCCTGAATTAGCCCACAAGGCTTGATTCTGTGTTACCGTTTTAAAACACTAGTCTTGATATATTCACCATGAACCAGATGTGTGCAACTGGCCTTAAGCACTGACTTCCAGCTTTCACTTGTTACCAGTGCAAGACCATTTCCAGCCACTTGCAAACCTTTTGCACTTCTAGTCGTTTAATGTTACTTGGAAACAGAGATAAAACCTGCAAAGCATAAATCAAAATTCTGTTTCAAAGATCTGTGAGAAGCTGGGAGCTGTGAGGGCTTGGTCTGGTGGAGCTGTCAGACCCTCTGGGCGTTGGTTGTGGTGCCTGTGCTACTGCTCTGCCTCCCAGTGTGGGTGATGCATAAGAAGTAATTGGTAGTTCCTGTGTCTAAATGTTCAACCAAACAGGAAGTCTTTTTTAGATTCCAGATTTTCTTCTCCATTGTATTTCAAATCACCAGTTTTGTCACACATTAGATGAGTTTACATTTAGGATTAGTCTCCACAGTGTAGCAAGTGCTTAAAGCTGTAAGCTGCTTAATGGGCATGGAAAGAGCTGTGGCCTCTTCAAATCTTGTTTTTACAGCCCCTGTAGATAAGTTTGGGGTTGATCTTCTTGTGGTTTTGGGTTTTTTTCCCCCTCTGATACAAGCAGAAAGAAAAATGAGCTCTCAGTTTGTGTTAAAAAGCAAGTTAGCAGTCTCTGTCATTGCTGGATTATCTTTTGCTTGAGCAGTCCTTAAGATGTTGTTAGAAAAAAATGAGATTTCATGGATCTGGTTCTAGCCCAGCAGTACAGTTTGCTGGAAGTAATAGAAAGTTGATTGTACTTAGGCTTTTTTATCTTATTTTCCTTTGTAAAGAAAAAAAAGTCCAACAATACTTGTAAATGCTTTGAACTGGTACAGAACTCCTGACCATAAAAGTAGCTGGGGCATTAGCCTTTTACAGGGGTAATGGGATATTAACATTAAATTAGGATCTCACTTGTGTTTGCTATAAGCTTGTAGTTCAAAGTTTGCATTCTATGCACTAGGAATACCAGGAACTGATAAAATATTTGAGATGGATTTCTTACAGAAGGTTTTCTGGAGTATCAATGACAAATCCCGTGTAGGTGATGCAGGTAAATCTCCTCTGACCTTGTTTTTGAAAACTGCTTTCAGTTCTAAATACCAGCACCAAGCCTGAGTAGTTTGGTCTGAAGCCCCCCATACCTGTTGCCTGCCACAGAGTGACTCCTTTTTGAGGGGCTGCTCATCCAACCGTTCAGCCCCTGGGGGGAAGGAGCCTCGCAGTGAAAAAGCTGGGTGTTGCCTTGTAAAGGAGTTGTGATGCAGGGCAGGGCCCTGACCTTTATGAGCGAAGACCCTGTGGTGCAGCCTGGATGTGCTGTTTCTTGGGGCTCTGTTCTGGGACACTTGAGAAGCTTCTGATGTCCTGGACCTGTTCTCTGATGCAGTGTCCCTCTGCCCCCCACTGCCTGGGGAGGATGCAGGGCTCCTGCAGCTGGCACCTGTTCCCACAGGGCTGAGGACTTCTGCCAGTCCTACCTGGGCAGGTGACCTGTGTCACAGCAAAGTGCTGCATGATGTTGGTTCCTCTTCTATGCGATTGCCCCATTGACTTTTAGCATTGAAGTTCAGGCTTTGGTTATAAAACAGGTGTCTAGGGATGTTAAGATGCCCTGTGTCTTCTAGGGCACCTGTGCGAGTCTGACAGGTATAAGACAGGTCCTCTGAATTACCTCTTCTTCCCTGGGATGCTGTCTGGAGGTTCAGTGGGGTCCACTAGGACATCCCAAATAGCACTGGGTGCAGGCTGCCAGCAGGGACTCTCACTCTCAGAGGCCTAGTGGAGCATGCATGAGCAGGGCAGTGAGGATGGCTGCAGCTCCTCCCTCCTGCTCTGCTGCAGCTGCAGCTCTTGAGGGACGTGTGCTTCCATAAATCCATGCTCGGGCTCCAAAGTGGGGAGGGTGGTACGTGGGTGAGGGGGGGCCTGAGTGGCTGTGCACACCCACCTGGTGGTCCAGCCCTCCCAGAAAGGCTCTGTTTTGGGGTGCTTACCTGCTTCCCCCTGCCCCAGGGTGTGCTTCACAGGGGCCTGTGAACTGCATAGGGATGAAGGCTAAGTACAGAAATCAAAGAAACTGTATTTCTTTTTGAGGTGCTCAGATTATTGCCAGACATGGGAAACTTTCAGGCAAAAAATGCTGATACTAACTTGTTTGGAATTGGTATCAGATACAGAATTGAGAGAGCGTAAGGTAAAAAAACAACAAAGTGCTGAAAAGGAGTGGAATCTCATGACAGTGGATAGCTGGTAGGCCAGGAGTGAGCTTCCAGTTCACAGGCATCCACTGTCATTTATTTATTCTATGAAATAATAAGTGCTATTTGTCCCTGAGTGACCAAATGGCATCCCCAGAGCCACTGAGATACCCTGAGCTTTACCCTAACCTGTCCTGTGCGGGATGTACCTTGGTGTGTGTAACTGGGGAAAAACGGGGTTCTCAGGGATTGTGAACTTCTGCTTTTCCTTTTGAACAGGATTTGTTGGATCACTCCTGCACATCTGGAAGTGGTTCTGGACTTCCTTTCTTGGTGCAAAGAACAGTGGCTCGTCAGATCACGCTTGTGGAGTGTGTAGGTCAGTGTCAGCCATGTTCATTTCTGGTAACAAATGAAGAGTGAAAGCTCTATCTCCCATCCTCATCTTTTTGTTTGGTTGTTTATGTAGTATGTGCAACTTTTTAGGTCTCAACTGACAGAACATGCTTGATTTTGGAAAAGTCAAGTGAAAAAATTCCTTCCAGATCTCTGCAGAATAAAGGGACAAGTATCTGTGCTTTGTGATGGAACAATTTAAGCTTTGCTCAGTAAGGCAGTGTTAAATTCAAACCAAGCCTGTTTGGGTACTGTGTAAGCTAAAGAAACAGTTTTCAGAAAAGCAGGTTCAGTTTGAAGTTTGACACTGTCAACACCATTTGTTCATTAATGGTGTTCAACTCAAAAGTTTTAGAATTAGAAAAAGGTGACCTGGGTTTGAGATCTGGAGTTGAAGCATGAAACAAAGTGGCAAACATGGTATTTAAAATAGAAACCTATGATTTTGAACCATTGGAATGGGAACATGAATGTGTTGTAGTCGACTAGCTCTGCACTGTTCTTTGGACCCTTGCAGACAGTGATGTGCTGCTGCTGCTCTTCTGCCTTAGAGAGAATCTCTCTAGTAATTCTTCCCTAAAAGTCTTCTGTGTCTTTAGTTTTTTGTAGGACTTCAGTGTTAAAGATTCATTACATTCTACTTCAGCATGTATTTATTATTAATTGAATAGCATTAAATTTGAGTTTAAGTAATTTCAGGAAGCATTTGGGTCAAAGGTACCCAGAGGCAGTACATTGACCCAAGATGCTGTAATGGCACTAAAGAGGTGAGGAAGGCATGAGAAATATTTCAGTAGGAAGAAAGGAGTGGAGTATGTTCTGTGCTGCTTCTTCAGTGATTTGAACTCAGGGCTGTTCAACACCTTCCTGTCAGTCCCAAGAAGGTTTAACTTGTCAGGGTGTTAAATCAAGCCCAGCTCTAACAGATGAACATGGGAATCTGCAGGGGCCAGGCCTACATTTTACCATTGCTTCTGTGCTTTTGGCTCAGAGTGTGTATTGAGTAGGCACAAATGTTCACACTTGCCTGAAATCCAGATGTACACCCTCTGATGCTCTGTGGTTCTTCTTCATCAGGAGCTGGAGGATGTGACAAACATGGTGATTCTAGTCATGGTAGAGACATTTCTCTGTGTGTGTATGTGTGAGGATGTGCATCCCTGGAAGGGTGCCTGCTCCCAGGTTGGCTCAAGCTGGCATCGTTCCCAAGGACTCTGTGTTGCCCTGTAAGGCAGAATCAGGTGAAGGCACTTGTGCAGGAGGAGGGTCCCTGGAGTGACAGCAGTGAGGCCTCAGTGCTGTGGGTGTCTGTTTGGTGAACCTGCTGCTTATCCCAGGTGCCTGTGAAGGACACAGAATGGCAGAGCAATGAACAGCAGAACTTGGGTGTTCAGAGTTGCCAGATCTGGCACAATTCATGGCCTCATGCCCCAGGCTGTTGTACTTGGGCTGTAATGGAAATGGCAACAGCCAGAACTGTTCCAGCATGCCTTGTCCAGGATGGGGTTTTGCACTTGGGTGCTTCATAATGTCATACATTTATTCTAAGCTATTTGGGTAAAAAGCTTGGCATGCAGACAGTGTGCCCTGATCTCCACAGGTTAGGGGTGGGTGTTTTTAATCCCCCTTTTTGCTTGTGGGAGGGTTTGGGGTTTTGTTTGTTTCTAAATCTTTGTGTTTTCACAGTCAACAGTCTTGTGTTGATTGTTTCTGCAGGGGCTGATGATGAAATAGATATGTAAAGGCTGTATCACCAGCATTACATATCCTCCCTCTCCTCCTAAGTGCAATATTCACAGCTGTATTTGTGGTGTACGCACTGACCTTGCCATGTGGTGCCTAAGTCATTAGTCCAAAAGCACTTTCATTGCTGGTGGCTGAATGGTGACATCTCCCAGTTCAAACCCTCTGTACCGCACTGGGAGGAGAGATCAAAACTCACAGGGCTTGCAGTCATACAAACAGGAGAAGTAAAGGGATGGCAGAGCACAGTGTGACTCCAGGGGTAAGAACTGTGTGATCAGACCATGCCAGAGTGGTATTTGGGCCATGACAGTTGAGTTTCGATCCTTTCAGCTCATCCTACCCTTCTGCCCAGTGAAGGTTGTTTGCTGACAACTTCTCCTGTGATTTTTTTTTTTCCCCCATCAGGAAAGGGTCGTTATGGAGAAGTTTGGAGGGGTCAGTGGCAAGGAGAAAACGTCGCTGTGAAGATCTTCTCTTCCAGGGATGAAAAATCCTGGTTCAGGGAAACTGAACTGTACAACACTGTATTGCTGCGGCATGAGAATATTTTAGGTAAGTAGGACAAGCACATTCTGTATCCTGGCGTGGCTGGTGTAAAGGTGAGTCACCCAGACAGGTAACTTTGCATTGCAAAGCACTGCACGTTCACCATGTATCACACAGTCTTTAGGTTCTTGCGTTGTGATAAATAGTTCAAGGGAAATTTTTAGAGAGAGACTTGCCAGGAGGGGACTAGGTCTCACATGGGGAATGTGTCGTGGCAGCCATGGCTTATTGGCCTGCAATATTCCAGTAGGAAGCAGATGAATCAATGCATCAGTTGTTGGCAGCACAGCTCACAGAAAGCAGTGGAGGTGCCACAGACCTCCCCCATTGAAGAACTGGCCCTTGCAGCTCTCACCACAGAAACCTTCACAGGGTGTCAGGGGAAGTTCTGGTGGGTTTGTGCTTGTTTATAACTTCAGGTTTCCTGCAGAGATGGAGGGAGAAAAAGTGGGCAGGAGCTTATAAAGAGATTTAAGAATTTGAGTACTTTTCCTTATACCTGAGTAAAGTTAAGTATGAATCCATTATTTTCTTCTATTTTGCAGTTCTGCTCAGAGTCAGACCAAGCTCCTTTGGTGTTTAAACTTCAGCTCTAGTTGAATGATCTATCTCGTTTCCTTGCAAATATGGAAGTACAGTGAACCTTGTGCATGGCTCATACTTGTGTGCTTGGTTCTGAGAGCTGGGAAAATGGTTTTCTTGTGGTGGGCCATGGCTGAGGTTTAAGCAACCCTTTGATTCCTAATAGACGTGCCCTTCTGTCACTGCAGTGCCACCTCTACAAATAAAAGCAGCAGCCCATTTTCTGAGTGCTGACACTGCCTCACCCGCAATCTGTCTGTCTTCAATCTGGTTTTCGTTGGGCTCCTTATTCTTGCTTCCTGTCAGAGAATGTTCCTTGGCTCTGTAGCTCACCCTGCTAGACTTTTGTCTAATGTTTCCTGAAGCAATTCCTTTGTTACTGCAAAAATAATTTGATGGCCTCCTGAAATGTGAATTATTGAACTTTCCTTCCCAAGAGAGCAAGTGACTTGGCTGAAATTACATTGCACATTTCCCTTGGTCCTCTGCCTGTGTTTAGTCTTTCTTGATAACTGTCAAATTTGTTGGTTATTTTATAGACTTTTTTTAGATGCAATATTAAACAATATCACAGATTACAGAAGGGTCATGTTGTGCAGAAGTCTGACTTCAGGAGAGGAAGCAGTGGGGTTTTTTTCTGACAAATGTCATATGTGAGCTTTTAATAAACATGGTTTGTTCCTTTGTCTTGGGAATAAAACTTTGGCTGTTCCAGCTAAAGCTGTTGAGGTCACTGTGCTGGTAGAGAACCAATGCAAAGGTGGCAGGAAGGGAGATTCCCCTGAGTTTGGGGTTCAGTTTTAAGACACCACATTTTTGAAGGCAGTTCTTGAGGTTCGTGAGTTTTGAACAGAAAATTTTCTCTGTTCCTGTGTAAAAGATTGTGTTTGGACTGCACACCTAACCCTGTTCTCAGCAGCCTGCACTGACTGCCCATAGGCCCTAAAAATGAAAATGGTTGCTCATGACTTGATCTCTGAGGTGTTGCTGCTTTCCACTGTGATCCTCAAGTGGGCAGCAGCAGATGTGCTGCAACCTTGGAGTCTTTCTGTTTGACTGGGAACTTCTCCACCCCCAAGTCCTTTGGAAAGAAGGAAAAAATAGAAATAAACATATTTTTGAAATATGTGGTCCTGACACGTTGTTTGGTGTGACATACATAAATGTGTTCTTGTGAACAGACTTGAGTTAGAGTTCTAGAATCTGTCAGCTGTTTTCAGTGGTACCTGCAGTGCGGTTGTGGAAAAGGTGTAACTAAACAGAATTCTGCATTGCAAGAGGGGCCCCTGTACCGATTCTTTTCTTGGGTGAGTCTTGAAGGAGCTCTGTCACTTCTTCTTACTTCTCCTTCGTTCTTCCTCTCCCTGCAGGTTTTATTGCCTCTGATATGACTTCGAGGAACTCGAGCACGCAGCTGTGGCTGATCACCCACTACCACGAGATGGGGTCGCTGTACGACTACCTGCAGCTGACGACGCTGGACACGGTGAGCTGCCTGCGCATCGTGCTGTCCATCGCCAGCGGGCTGGCCCACCTGCACATCGAGATCTTCGGCACGCAGGGCAAGCCGGCCATCTCCCACCGCGACCTCAAGAGCAAGAACATCCTTGTCAAGAAGAACGGCCAGTGCTGCATCGCCGATCTGGGTGAGTGCAGCACAGCTCACACGGACGGATGGGTGTAGAGGCAGAGCCCGGGGTATCCCCCCGCACTGCCCCCCGCTCCCGGTATCCCCCCCCTCCACTGCTTTCCCCGGTGAACCGGCGCTCCCCGCAGTGCCCGCGCCAGCCGCCAGATGGCGCCTGCAGCCCAACAACGCTTTTTGGGACGTTTTCCTGGATTTCCCTGGTCACGTTCCATTCCGGGTCCCAGAAGGATGCAGTGACCGGGGTTCGACTGATTTCTGAGCTATTATGTGTCCTCCCACAGACAGTCTGAGCCGTGCACTCACTGTACCACTGCCATACCTCTGTCCAGTGTCTTGCCAGATCACTTTGAGCCCAGAAGTGGGTTCTCTGGAACCTGCTGGTTTGGCATTTCAGCTGGCACAGTGCTGAGGAGCAGTTGCTGCAGCATAGCTTGCTCACACCTTGGAGGGATGTCTGACAATAGGCTTTTTATTTTCTCTGAAGATGAGAGACAAAGTAGTGGTAGAACGGTATTGGGGAGCTGTTGGTTAGGCAGAAAGTGTGTCAGGAGATGGGAATTTTCTTGATAATAATTCCACTGCATAGATCCTATCACTTGTGCCTGAGGGACTTGAGAGACACACAGGGAAAACATGAAAACCACACACTTGGGCCTATCAAAATTTGCAGAGGGAATAATAAGTAACAAATTGAGCAGTAAGTTGAAAATACAAAGCGTCAGAGACTGGCTTTTAAATAAATTTGTAGCTCACGCTGAGGAGGGAGCAGCACATCCTGGCATTGATTGGCATCACACTGGTACAGTGAAATCCACCACACCATTTATCTAGAGACTTAAGATGTTTGAGAGGTTTTCCAGGACAGCACAGCAGTAAACACTTCCCAGTTAGTTTTTATAATGGTAAAATAGGTATTTTTTCGAAATGTGAACTCCTCAGGCACATATATGAGACATTCTTCCTGTGTTTCTCCTCTGTAAGGGAGAGTCACCAAAAAATTTGTTGCTTCTGACCTGTATTCATGCCCTTTTTATTGTGAAATTTTTTTTCCCATTCTCTGCTCTGCCCCTCTGTTTCAGCCCCAGGATCCAGAGCTGCAGTGACAGCACTGCCTGGCTCACATGTGCCCTGGCTGAGCAGAAGCTGTGTGACAAAGTCCAGGGATGGGTGTAGTTAAGCACCACACGTGCCTGGTGATGGGTCTGAGTTGAGCAACTTCATGGAACAGCATGTAATGCTGTGGGAAAGCAGAAATACTCCACTGTGCTAAAAGGAGTTTTGTCTTGTAAACCCAGTGTTTCTTTTCTTTTTAAGAGTTGATATCTTAAACCAAGAGGTTTTCTGCCAGGCACTCAGTGCCCCTGAGCTCTGTGTGCATTGAGCCCCTGGGGGAGGAGATGCTGAAGTGGAGCAGGATCTGCTTCCCAACTCCCAAACAGCTTGGATGCCTCAGTGATGGGAACCTGGTTACAACACTCTGTCCTCTGACCTCATTGCACCACGTCCTTGGTGTGCAGTCTGTGGGATGCTGACTTGCCTCCTCAGCTGTAAACCTTTGGCCAGTCAGCTTATGGAATCTGTTTTGCCCAATTTGGATGGAGTATTATGTTTTTTTTATCAAAGTCTTCTCCAAGGTCTTGATGTCTTCAGAGTTTGCCAGGAAGTGTGGTTTCTAACCTACATTTGCACTTGCAAGCTTTTTCAAAAAATGTTATCATCCATACACATTGCAGAATGGAATTTAATGTGGATTTAAACAAGTACATACATATATAAATGTGTGTGTCAATATATGACAAAAGCAGATGGATCTGGGAGCAGGCTTTCCAGGTAATCATCTCAGCAGTCTGTAGTCAGGAGGTGGTACCCAAGGGATCCATAAGAAAGGTGGGGACAAGGTATTTAGCAGGGCCTGTTGCAATGGGCAGTGGTTTGACACTAGAAGAGGCTTGATTTAGATTAGTTATAAGTGTTTTACAGTGAGGGTAGGCAGGCCCTGGCACAGGTTGCCCAGGGAAGCCATGGCTGCTCCTGTATCCCTGGAAGTGTCCAAGACCAGGTGGGACAGGGCTTGGAGCAACCTGGGAGGTGCCCCAGCCCATGGCAGGGGGTGGAATGAGATGAACTCTGATGTCCCTTCCGACCTGAACCATTCTGTGATCTCTCTAAAGATACCATAAGCATTTTCTTAGCAGCTTGAAATTTCTTAAAGTGTGTTTAGGTTGTAGGAAAGTGTTTTTCAAATTTTTGTTATGTTGAAGTACAGACTGTTTCTTGGAAAGAAAGGAAAATGAATGATCTGGTGCTAAGTTGATTTTTGTGGGACTGAGGTAAAAAGCTTTTTAAGGTTCATCTAAAATAAACTCCTGTTAAATGTAAATAGTATATGTTATTCTTGCAAGATTTGTTGAGGAAATTAGAGCGAGTCTGCGTCGCCCTCTCTGTCGCTTGGCTCTGCCACGCACCCACTGCTGCTCAATTTGCGATGCTCTCTGTTTACTGGGGCCAAATGAGTGCTCTGTGTGTTTCCAAATTTACAGTAATTTAGCCCCTCACATCATGTTCTCTGCTTAAATGTTTAGTAATTAGTAGAAACCAGGTAGAGTGGTTTTGTCTGACTCATTTTAGATCTGCTTGAGGATGTTTATTTTTCAAGCAACGGCAAATACGATGTCTTTTTGTTTCCTGGCTTTATTTTTTTAACTTGTGTGTATCCTCCATGCAGTGTTTTTCTTCTCCCTTCCACACAGTTCGGATGTATCCACCTACCCAAAAGGTCTATAAATAAATTTGAGTGCTGTGTAAAATTGTTTTCTCCCAAGCAGCAGCTGTTTGGCCTCTGTGTGTCCGTGCCCAGAGTGCTGGGGACATCCAGTGGCTGCAAAACACTTCATGACAGTGTTTTGCAACAGCGCAATAAAATGCTTAATGGTGATCCCTGAGGAGATAACGGGCTGGTCTGCGGCCTCAGGGGCTGGTGTTGGTGTCAGGTTTGGAGCTTTGGACAGTTGGGCCCTTGGCTCCTTCTCTTTCAGAACCCATCTGTTGGTGTCCCTGCTCACAGGGACCTTTAAGCGTGTGCTACCACAGTTGTAAGGGGACTCAGCTGTGGCTTTTTCTTTGTGTCCTTCAGGCCTTGCAGTTATGCATTCCCAAAGCACAAACCAGCTGGATGTGGGCAACAACCCCCGTGTGGGCACCAAGCGCTACATGGCCCCGGAGGTGCTGGATGAGACGATCCAGGCGGACTGCTTCGACTCCTACAAGAGGGTGGACATCTGGGCCTTCGGGCTGGTGCTCTGGGAGGTAGCCAGGCGCATGGTTAGCAACGGTGAGTGCCCAGGGGTCCCTCCCTGGCCTCCAGCAGGGTCAGGGAATGACCGTTCATGGCAGAGCGCCTGGCACGGAAATGCACAGTGACACGCTGCTCCTCCACAGCAGTTTGGTTCCTGCTGCTCTAAGGAAGCTGTTGTTGTGTTGGACACAGTGACCAAATATTCTTGTCATTTCTGTGAGGGCAGAGAAGAAAGGGTCCCCTACTCATTCTAAAACCTGAGTCATACCAAACAGTCACCATTTTAGATCAGTAAGTCTCTACTCTCTTTCTGTGTGTCATTAAACCATATTGAATACTTGTAGGTGGCTGTCTCTCATGGCAAACCCTGAGAAACTGAAGGAGATGATATACAAAGTGCAGAACTGGTCAAAATTCAGGTGTGCTCTTGCTTTAGCAAGTTAAGTGCATTCCTAAGGTAGGACTTGGTCCAAGTGCAGTTCTGCTTGGGAAGGATGCCCCAGCCATCCTGTCTGAAGTGCAGGGCTGCTTCCTCTCTCGTGGCAAGGGTGACTGAATTTAGTAACCTTTCAGCTGGTGTCTGTTGGTGTGATTCCAGCTCAGTTCAGAAGTCCTCTCTGACTTCTAGACCTCAGGTTGTGCTCTCTGGACCCAGGTGGGGAGGAGGAGGAGGCAGACCCTGGCAGGGATGGGTTGTTCACGGCCACTTCTTTAAATGTGAGAAAATGGCAGATGGTCACACACATTTGTTTACTCTGTGTCTAATCTATTCCCATTAAGTCCAAATCTGGTGAAGGTGTGTGTGGCAAGTTAGAGGAAAGAGGAAGGGTGGTGAATGCATGGCGTAAATGTTTGAGGATGTTTGTTGGCACAGATGTGTTGTAGGCAGTTTGAAGACTTGCTGGTTGCATTGTGCAGCGTTTGGCCCTGGGTTGCCTTATGTCAGCGAGTGCCTGGAGAATTTCAGCTGGAACTTTGGTGTTCTCAGTGCAGTTTTATATCTTGCACTGTCTGTCTCGGCAGTCTGTGAGCACCTTCATCTCTCAGTTTCCATAAAGTGATGTGGTGGCTGGGCAGGGGTTGATGAATTCCTGTGCCAGAGGTGATGCTCGTGCGGTGGGGAGGGAAGGTGTGAGTTGTAGTTGATTGGAGAGCCCCGTGCCAGCAGCCCTGGGGGAAAGCAGTACAGCACACTGTAAGTGACAGAGGCCACCTTAAAGCTGTGCAGGAAGCCCAGGCTGTGGGTGGTGCTGCAGGACTTGTGGCTGCAGGGGCGGCGGGCGAGGGGAGCGTGCCACGGGGTGGTGATGCTGTGAGGGCACAGTGCTGTGGGCCAGAGGTTGAGTGGCTTGCTGGCACCTCTGGCAGCTGCTCCGGAGCCGGGTGGTCCCAGGGGCCTGGGATGTTCAGCTGTGGTAGCTCAGAGCACTCCAGAGTCACTACTGGAGTAAAGGCCAGACCCGCTTCCTTTGTGTTCAGTGCTGCACATCTTAGCTGTAACAGCCAGATATGTGCCCTGTACTTGGGAAAGACCACAGGAAAATAGTGAGTTAGAGCCAGACTCTCTCTGCAGTGATAAAGTTCATCTGTAATACCCTCGTGGCCCTGGAAGCATATTGAGAGCTGTGTGACATGGCTGCAGCTGGGACTCGTGTGAAGCTGCAGCTTTACCTGGAGAACAGGTGTGGGTAGCAGGGACACAGAGGGAGCTGTGTTCGTGAGGTCTCACAGTGAACTGTGTTCTGGGGGAGGCAGGAGAAGGGTGAAGACAGGAATTCAGCCCAGTAGGTGATGTTTGGTAAATGCAATTGGGAATTGCTCAGAGGAGGGGGTGGATGATGCTGCTGTATGCAGCACGTAATGGAATTTATCCTGCATCCATGTTGGAATGGCACTGGGCAAACCCTGCAGGCTGCCTGGTACTGCTGGTGGGAACTCGCTTGGGTAGCCAAGTCTCCAAACTGTCCTACTGTTTTCCAAGGCACTTGTAAGTTCCTGAAGACTGTTTCTGACAAGTCTTCTCAGACAGGGATTTGCAGATTCTTGCAGCATATCTGTGAGATTTTGATCTTCATCTCCAATAGAACAAGAAAACTAGAACTCAGAACTTTGCTGTAGCAAAGACTGAGAACCTCTTTTCCACTTCAGTCTCTCTGGAGCAGCAGAGAGGCTCCTGGATTTCGTGTCTGCCTCTGGGACAGCTGCCAGCTCTGTGTGTTGTGCCCAGCTGTCAGCGGCAGCCTCTTGATGTTCCTGCTGGACCCAGAGGGCCTCATTAGCTCTGGGTTTTCCCAAACTGCTGACCCAAATGTCTGTCTTTGAACACCAGTCTGTAGATTGGCTTCCTGAAGAAGCTAGGCTCCCTGTAGGTGGTTTGTGAGGCTGATGCAGAGTGACTGCAGAGCTGCACGCCTGCCTTGGGGAGCAAGCAGGGGAACTTCAGCCTGGCAGCGTTCTGTGAGCAGTGCAGGCAGGAGCAGCACACACACAGACTCCACTTCCAGTGCTGAAGCCTAGGGAATGACAGGTGGTTGGTTTAAGGGCCAGGCTGGACAGGCTTGGAGTAGCCTCCTCTAGTGGAACATGTCCCTGCCCATGGCTGGGGTGGGGGTGGAATGAGATGAGTTTTGAGGTCCCTCCCAACCCAAACAAGGATCTGTGAATCCCAACATCCTTACTGGGCTCTTCCAGGAATCACAAAAACACCAAAGTGTTTGGTGAGCCTGGTAAAAACCAGTGCTAACCTTGCATTTTTCCATTTGCTGGTAGAAATCCCAGTTTGTGGTAGGCAGGAAAGCTCTGTGTGTTACAAAATACAGCACTTTGTCAAGGGATTTACTTTGCAGATGCTGGAGCTGAAAGGATGTAAAGTGTGTGTATAGCTCTTACTTTGTAGACTTTGTAATATGAGCCAATTAATTAACATTTTGGGTAGAAAAAGCTGTTCCTGTGGCAGTTAAGTGCTGCTGTGTTGTTCAGTGGATGTGTGACACTGTAGGGTTGACACTAAAGGAGTTTTGTGCCTCTTAGGTCAGTCCTGTGTTCCTCTGTCCCTGTGAAAATGCTGTTCACTGACACAGTCATTCAGTAATGCCTGTTTGTGTCTCACCAGGTATTGTGGAAGACTACAAACCACCCTTTTATGACTTGGTTCCGAACGATCCCAGTTTTGAAGACATGAGGAAAGTGGTCTGTGTGGATCAGCAGAGGCCCAACATTCCCAACAGATGGTTCTCAGACCCGGTCAGTGGGTGCTGGGGGGGCTGGCAGCAGACATGTGCTGACCTTTGTTCTTTGGCAGAGTCATGGAAGTTATTTTCAGTTGTTGCTTGCTGTGGAAATGATCTCGATGGGCCTTGTCAGCAGCATCACCTGTGCAGGTGCTGGGAGTGTGCTGGCCTGGCCCTGGGGGAGCACTGCCAAGTCTGAGCCAGTCACACCTCTGCCTTTGAGGAGCAGGATTTAGCAATAACTCTCACGGCTGCTCTTCCTGGGTCGTTGTTTCCCCTCCAAGGGGAGATCAAGGGGAGGGAAGCCAGTTCAGGACTTCCTGTGGCTTACGAAGAACAGAATGCTGGTTTTCCCTGCCTAAAGGATAAGGGGCTATTCTTTTTGAGAGGCTGGTGCTGAAGTTTGTTCTTCAGACTGGCCTGTACATAGTCTGCCCAGCTGTTTAGTCCTTACCACTGCAGCTGTGGAGGTCAGTGTGAGTCTGCAGGTCTGGCCAGGGCAGAGGGCTTATCTCCAAGGTTTGGGTGTGGAGTGTGCCCTGTGCTGCCCCAGCAGCCAGCTGGGAGCCTGGCCAGGTAAACTTGTGCTGGGCATGATGGAATCACGGGCAGAAAATCTGTACTTTCTCAGCTGCCTTCATGGGTCTGCAAGACTTGGTTTCATTGAAAAGAAATTCTGTGGAGTGTTTCCTTAATTAGGAAAAAATCTCAAAACGCCATTGTTTAAAGTTACCATGGCTGATCACTCCAGTCAGCCCATGGGCTAGTTATGCTCTTGGTATAACCAAGTTATCAGACTTCAGGGGCTTTTGCACGCTTGGAAGCTCTGCATTTGATAGGTAGCAGGAAACTCTGAGAATGGAGTGTTAATTAGGCAATAAACCCTCTCTCTGAGTGTGCTTGACCCCAGCCAGCGCGTCCTTGTTACTTGCCGGCTTACCCTGGTGATGTGTGATTTGTGTTTCCGCAGACGTTAACGTCCCTTGCCAAGCTGATGAAGGAGTGCTGGTACCAGAACCCCTCCGCCAGACTGACAGCCCTGCGCATCAAAAAGACTTTGACCAAAATTGACAATTCCTTAGACAAACTGAAAGCCGACTGTTGACCCTCTGCTCGTGGTGCTGTGCCGACGGGAAGGCACTGGGCTGGCCCGGAGGGCTCTGGCCGGGCAGTTCACAGCCCTGGTGCCCACGGGGCTGCTCGGAGTGGGAGTTCTGGGGAGCAGCTGTGGGGACACCGGGACCCCCGGACTGCTCGGGCACAGCTGCACCCACACCTGGGCGGGCGCTGAGGACTCAGCTGGATGTGCTGTTGCTGAGGTAGTGGCCTGAAGGAAGACAGAGAAATCCTAAGACAAGATCAGGGCATTAAACAATGGCTTTGAACAGCTTTTTTTCTTTTTGTTTCCTTTTTTTCCTTCCTTTTTTTTTATTGTATTTTTAATTTTTTTTTCTTTTTTTTTTAAATTCTCCTAATCACTCCCAGGGTGAACACATGGAAGTGGTAAATTTTAATCAGCAATATTGCCTGTGCTTCTCTTCTTTATTGCACTAGGAATTCTTTGCATTCCTTACTTGCACTGTCACTGTTAATTTTAATGACATGACTTGCCAAAAATACAATTGGCTCTATCCTGCATTGATCTATGCCTCAGTAATAGGAAAAGAATTTGGTCAACTGAAAATGTAACTGTCAGACTTTAGCTGCATTTTACATGTGTACTGATGTTTACAATAATGCTGAACATTAGGAATTTCTCGTTTATCCAAAACTTGCAAATTATTTATTACTAGTGCACTTGCCAGTTTTTTAAACTGTAAAATAAGTGCATAAAGTTAAAGCTTATTTTTATGTGGCCTCTTTCATGATTTCTTACACAAATGTTTTTGTAACACAATATAACCTGAAACATGAATTGTTTTATGTATTATCATATTACAACTCGATAGTCACATTTTAAGTGCTTCACATTTGTAGGTGTGTGGTCTGTACCATATTTTCAGTTGGAATATGGAACGCATATAGCCATTTCCCACAGGACCTGGCGTCTGGCATCTTACTGATTTGGGAAAGGAAAGCAATGGAGGAATTAACTAGAATTTTAGGTCATGAATACTGTGGGGAAAATGCATTTTATTTCTTCTAAGCTATATAATATGCATTTAAACTCTGCCAGAAAAATAACTATTTTGTTTTAATCTACTTTTTCTATTTAGTAGTTATTTGTATAAATTAAATAGAATGTTTTCAAGTCAAGCCACAGTGTGTTTTAGTTCTCTTCCTGCCTGTCAGTGACCAGGTGCCCCCATGCAGCCATGGGACCCTGGGCTATGCCTGCAGGGTCCAGGCTGGTGCTGGTGGCACTCTGAGGTGCTGAGGCTCTGACAGGGGCCTGGCTGTGTTGTTCTGTTCTGGACCAGGTCCCGGAATGGTACAGCAGGGAGGTGATGAGCTGTCCTTGGGACGTGAGCCCCCAGCCCACCCCTGGTCCCTGATCCTGGGCCAGGGGCAGGAACTCTGCTCTGAACAGTTTTCTCTGCCTGTGCCTCTCCACATGCCCCTCATCTTTGTTCTGCCCAGTGGAGGAGTGCTCAGGAAGTGTCAGTGCCCTCTCATCCTTGGAAAAGAGCTCCTTTATTCAGGGGCTTAGAATCCCCTGGGCAATCCAAGGCCCTGAGCAGTGATCAGCCACCCAGACATGCTTCCTCTCTGGGGTAAAACACTTGTCTGAGGTTCCCTTCAGCACTTCAAGTCCTCCAGGTTCTGCTCTGCTGCCTTTTTGTAAGTTTTTCTTCTCAGCCCCATCCTCCCTGTCCCATTCCAGCCCAGTGGAATGCCTTGTTCTGCATTGCTAGTGTAGGAATAGGAGCCAAGTGTGTGGGGTAGGTGCTGCCTGGGGCTGAGAGACAGTGTGGTGTGGAGCTCTGCAGAGCAGCCTGGGCTCACACCAGCTGCCAGGTCTCTAATTATACGTGATGAGAATCTGAGCAAATCCAGTGCTGCAAAAAAAACTAGGGAAAGCTGGATCCGATGAGTTTTACTGTTAGTTTTTAATAGGAAATCAAAAGCTGGAATGCATTTTGGTTTTCCTTTAAACTGGTGTGTGTTTGAGCTGTGTACTGGGCTGACTGGGACACAGCCACAGCCCAGGAGGGACGAGATGTCAGTGGTGCAAGGGAGTCGGGGTTGCACTGATGCTGCTGGCAGGCTGGAGGTCACTGGTGACAGGTACAGCTGCAGGGTGGGGCCTGCATTGGTGCTGACTGACAGCACTGTCTGGGGCTCTGCAGTGCCTGGCACCTGATACACACCCCTGTGTTTCTTTAACAGGTGTTTTTGGGACAGGACAGGCTGCAGGACTTAAGCCAAGGGGGAAGGGAAGCTGGCTCTTGTGGAGCTGCTGTGGTGCTGGGGATGAGGCCAGTGGGGACACCTGGACAGGGGAGGTGGCACTGCAGATGCAGGGGCAGAGCCAGAGGTGGCAGTTCAGTGTGCAGTGTGACTGAAGTGTGTGGTCAGGATTTTGCTTGGAATTTTTCCCTCTCCATCATTTTCCAGTGCATGTGTCATGCTGATGGTCAGTGACAGCTCTGGCCGTGCCAGCAGAATTTGGGCTGCCTTCCTCAAACACTGCCACACAGTCCCAGTACCTTACTAGGTACTTTAGGTACTGACCATCTTACCCTTAGGAAGATGGTAGTGTTGAATACCTGCTCCATCTCTTTGTTGCAGTGCAGCATCCTCTGCAAAGTGCTGTGTACTGGAACAGCACAGCTCCAGGTTGGGAACAGCTCTGTGTACTCCACGGCAGTTCCCTCTGCTGTCCCTGAGGATCTGGGTTTTCTGGCACCACCTGTGCTGGGTACTGGCTCCCAGTTGTGCTGAGGCTGGTTGGGATGCTGCAGGATGTGGGGCCTGCAGCAAGGACATGCACAGTTCTCCCCCTTCCTGTCAGGGAGCTGCAGAGCCAGAAGGTCCCCCCTGAGCCTCCTTTTCTCCAGGCTGAGTCCCCCCAGCTCCCTCAGCCCCTCCTGGAGCTCCAGCCCCTTCTCAGCTTCCTTCCCTTCCCTGGACACACAAGGGATAGTGGACTAAAAGATAAAACCGTAAACCATAGGAACACCCCAGTAATACCCTGTTTATCCTCTGCTAGGTAAAGAAGATTATCCAGGTGAGCCACTGGCAGGGTAACAGTCTAGTCTATCAGTTCCGGGACTCCTGGGCACTCCCTGGTGTACTGGGCAAGGTCACAGGCACTGGTGCTGCTATAAGGTCTGCCTTCTGCCTATCGAAGCATCTAGGGATTATTTTAAACCTACTTCACTTTCACACCCTGCTGCTCGAGTGCTTCTGGTCCAGGCTGTTTGAAGTGTTAGCTGGTGTGTGTGCTTGAACTGGGTTGCTATTCAACAAATGTGAATCAAGAAAATTGAGTGGACAGTAATCATAAGAAGTAATTTCTTAGCAACTTCTTATCCCTTAACTTGGGATAAGTCATTCATGTGCTTTCCTAATATTCAGTGGCTGCTGAGGACAGTCAGGGTCCATGCTCTCCAAAGCCTGCAGGAACAGCTGGGTTCCCTCTTGGGAATTGGAGAGTGGTATGCCTGGGAGCAGAGAAGGAAAACAGTAGTATCCAGGGAAGGATTATCTATGATCTATGTGATTTAACCTCGATTCCATGTCTGGACAGTCAGGAGAACATTTATTGCTTTTCTTCTGAAGGTGTCAAGGCTTGGGCAGTGGAGGGTGGTTCTGTGTGAAGGGAACACCCCCACCTCCCACAGTTTCTCCAGCATGTTTATTAATCAGTGTTCCTCTAGTACCTCCACAAAATCTAATCTTCTAAAGAGATTTGGAATGCTTGTCTATAATCTGCTGCAGTAAGGGCGTTGCTGCATTTATTGCTATGGCGATGGCACAGGCAGTTCCCTCTCCGGAGCTGAATTATTCATGTGTCTGGCGGGTTTGTGCTGCACCAGCCAGGAGGGAGCTGAGGCTGCTCAGGTGGTGCTGGGGATCAGAGCCTGCTGGGGAGGGGCCCTGCATGGAGAAATGGCTCAGATGAGTAGCACTACCTGTGGGATTCAGTTGTGGATTGTCAGGACAATCCCCAGCAGGTACAGGAGGCAGGCTGGGTGGAACCAGAGGTGCTTCAGATTTTGGTGCTGGGGGAAGTGTTGTTGCTCTTTGCTTGGATTTCTGTGTTGCCCAGAGAAGCTGTGGCTGCCCCTAGATCCCTGGAAGTGTCCAAGGCCAGGTTGGACGGGGCTTGGAGCAACCTGGGGTAGTGGAAGGTGTCCCTGCCCATGGCAGGGGGTGGAGCTGGGTGGGGTTTAAGATCCCTTCCAACACAAACCATGCTGTGATTCCATAATTGTCTGCAGAAGGTGTGTTTGCTATTGGTCAGCAATATGTGGCACTTTGAGGTGTCCTGGGCAGAGCTGCTAGGAGCAGCCAGAGACCAGGCACTCCAGTCAGTGTTGCTGTAGGGAAGTCACTGAAGGCTTCCTCTCTCTCAGCTGGAAATTCCCATGTGGGCCTTCTGGGCTGGAATTATCCACCAGAAGTCATCAAGCCTTCCAGAATTTTATTTTCCTGGATTAAACTGTTTTGTTAGGGAGGGACAGTTCTCTTTCCTGTGAGGTGAAATGTCTGCTGTGAAAAAAGCTCAGCCTTGACACTGGAGAAGGGAAGCAAAGACATTTCAGGTGCTGTTCCATTTATAGAGAGAGAATCTCAAATTCAGAATACATTTTTACATTTTAAAGTTAAGATTTGTGTGGGAAAAGTAAGTGATGTGCTGTGACAGGTCCTATCACCTGGGAATAGCACATTGGCTCTGCCTTCCAGTTGGAAGGAGAAACCTCACACACTTCAGTGCCTGAGCCACAAAGCTGTGCTGGGACAGGAGCCAGAGCCTGCCAGGAGAACTGAGCACAGCTGGACGCAGTTTGTGTTGGAGAGACTCCAGGGGGGACCTCAGGTGCTTGGGGAGGAGAACCTGGGACCTGCTCCATGGATGCAGCTTCTTGTCAGCTTGTTCTTTGGATCTTAAAAGATGTCAACACCCTTGGTGGCGGCTGCTAACTGGAGTCAAGGACTTTGCATTGCCCCAGTCTCCTCCCCCATATGTCTCTGCAGGAGCCTCCTCCAACTTTCACCACCCACAAGCCCTTTTATGAGATTTGGGAAGTCTTTCAGATTCACAATAGAGATATCTTTTCATTATTGGAATGTTCTGGAAAATCTGGAGCTTTAAAATGCGATTCCTACCAGAGGTGGTGGTGGAGGGAGAGTGAGCTGTTGGATGTCAGACTGGAACGTTATCCTAGAGCCTTGCAGAAATGGCTGTGGTGTTCCTTGGCCTGCCTGCACTAGAGAGAACAGGTCCCTGGTGGAAGTGCTGACGGGGGAAGGGGAAGGGCTGCAGAGCAGTTTCTCAGAGCAGTGCTGGCTCAGGGAAGCTCCCGTAACTTGGAGAGCCAGGAGGGAAAACCAGTGCCTTTTGTGCCCCCAGTTACCCATGTTTGGTTACTCCCTGTGTGTGGAACTCGCTGTCTTTACTGCAGGGAGGCAACCCTGGCTGGGAGTTTGCCCTGGGCTGTGGGAGCCCTGAGGGACAGGGCACTGCACTGCCCACAGGTCGATGGCACGGCCAGAGGGCACGGTCGGGCTTCAGCTTGCCCTGGAAACACGCTGGAACCTGGGACAGATTTACCCTCTCCAGTCTCTTGTAGGGAGAGTTGAGGTGAATTTAAGACACGTGGCTGCCCCTCCTCTTTGGGGGGAAGAACGTTGGTACCAGTAAACAAAGAGAAAGGTATTTGGCTGTTTCTAATTCCTTGCTGAGAGAATCTGAAATCGTGTCTTCTCTTCAAGCACTTTTTAAAAAATTTGCCTGAAAAGCTTCACAGAATTCCATATTCTCAGTGTTTTCTGCTCTATTTTATAAGGATCTTGAATTCAATTTAAGCCTTTAGGGAAAAGGGCTCTGCCTTCTCCTTTACTCTGACTGTTCCTTTGGCCGTTCCAGCTGTTACCAGAGGATGGTTCAGTTTCCCCCTTTGCTTTTCCTGGAGCATCTCCTCTCACTCCCCCAGGACCAGCTCCAAACTGTGCCACCAGAAACTCCCTGTTGGAAACAGGCTGTGCTGGGCATGGGTGGAAGTGCCACCCCACCCCTGGAAGTGTCCAAGGGCAAATTGGACAGGGCTTGGAGCAACCTGGAATACTGGAAGGTGTCCCTGCCCTTGGAGAGAGAAGCTATAAGGTCCCTTCCAACTCAAGCCATTCCAAATTAACTTTTTAATTACACTAATGCTCACTCTTCGGACACTTCCTATGTTTGAATGATGTTAAAATATTCCAAGGAGCTCCATTATTACCCTCCTCATCAAAAAGGCCCCCACTCAGATTAATGTGGCCTTTTAAGCAGATAACTGGACTATTGTGTAATAGATTTCAGAGCTGTAGAAAGCAGCATTTTGGGGATGGGTCGTAACTAAAGAGTTATAAAATGGTTCTTGGAACAGTTTGGGAATTTTTCAACTCTTTTTTTGAATCACCATGGCCAACAGTATAATGGTTTTGCAGGAATGTATTAATCTGATGGCAATTTTGGAAGGTTTCATAGCGTTTCTGGATGAGCAGAGTGGGACAGAGGGAGTGCAAGGCAGCAAGACAGGACCCTGATGCAGAGGACCAAGGGGATGGGTAATTGCTGACCTGCTGCCTGTTCGGGGGTATCTATGGGTTCCCTTTTGTTTTGCTTGCACAAAATTTCAGTAGGTCTTGGTTTTCCCCTGAAGTGGAGCAAAACAAATTACAAAACAAAATTCTTGGCTTTTGGCCAGCCCTAGAAGTGCTTCCAGTTGGCTAAGGTTTCCCTGGTATTACCCATTTCCAAAGACCCTTAAATCCCCAGGATGGACTATTTCTGTCCAGCATAAACCATGCCATGCAAGCAGCTAACCAGGGAACACATCTGCCTCACAACAAAGTGGTGGGTTTTTCCCCCTCCATCCCATTTTATTTTGTTTTTTTTTGCTGATGTTTGATGTGTTGAAGGCCTGAAGAAGGCTCAGTGATGATGGTTAACAGGGACCCAAACCTGCTGGTCCCTTGCTCTACAGGCACAGTGAGCTGGGAGTTGCTGAATGGGTTTGGAGGAGTATTTAATTTGTTTTAAACTCAGTTTCAAACAATTTAAAATGTCGGCAGCTGCTGTTCTGCATCAATGATGCTCATAAAAATGCCATTTATTTATACCAGACCTGTTGAAAGAGGTTAAAACCCAGCAGACAATTTGAAATGCTTTGTTCCAGATTTCACAGATTTAACACAATCTAACAGCATATGAAGTGCCCAAACAATTAGTTTTTCAAGGCCCAGAGGGAAACAAAAGCTCTGTAGCATGTTTTGAGGATGTGCAGCATTATCAGTATTAAATCATGCAGAGGGGCCTTGTTTAAACTGGGTAACATTGGCAGCACAGCCATTGGTGTAAGAAAGCACCTGACCTCGAGGTGGGACAGAGCAGTGTGATCTGTGCTCTGGTGCACTGCTTTTCTTTCATAAATACACTTAGAAATTAGAGGGAAAATGGGGAAAGTTGTCCTATATTTAATTTTAACACACGCCAGTGTCTGTGTTCTAAGTGACATGGATTGATTTGTGGCAACAAGCCTTGCAGCTTCCAACACGTGTATTGAGGTCCCAAATGTTCCAGCTTTGCCATGTCAATATCTGTAACATTGCAGCTCACAAGTCTCCAGCCACTGGAATTATCCAGTCCATTGGTCCATTACTCTACTAGGAATATATAATATAGAATAAGAGGTTTGTATCTCCAAACTGGTGCTTAGTTGGTGTTTAAGCTTGTCTTTTACTGCTGAACCATTTGTTCCTGCAGCATGACAAGTGTCAGGAGCAGTGGGGCAGGATCATGTCATGCTCCAGCTCAGAGGAGATGCCTCACAGCCTAAATAAAAAGGGAATATTGCAAACAAGAATATAAGTGGACTGGATTTCAAAACTGGCACTACAAAATGACTGAGCCTCATTCACATCACCCCCCAGCCCCAAATCCCTGAGCCACTTCTTCTAGAAGCTTTGATTTATATATAATATATATTTCCTCTTATAAACTTCAATACTCCTTCTTGACAAGGAAAGAAGATACTGTTTCATCACTTCTGCAAAGGGTGAACAAATGTGTTCTATAGATTTTTTCTTAAACTGAAGAATAATCCTAACTAATTACTTAATTCCTACTTGTATGTCTTCCTTCACACAGAAAAGCAGAATAATTCCATGCTGTCAACCAGAGATGAGTCTGAATTAGTTATAATTGCATTTTTATTAGCATTGAGCGAATAAGGTGAATTGTTTGTAAGTCTTCAGAAAGAGAGGAAGAAAACACGGATCTGCAGGAGCAGAGCTGTGTGTGTCTGATCTGTCAGCAGCATGAGCAGTGCTTGGGTGCTGCTGGGAATCCAATGTTCTCTCCTGCTGTTCCCACAGCCAGCTGGGATCTCCAGATAAGTCGTATGTGGCTTAACAGGTACTTGGCAAGTAATGGATGGCTGAGCAGGTACGGGACGCGGGCAGGGAGCAGTTACCAGCTCTGCTTTCAGAAGGAAAGGAGTTGAAAATTTTTCCTCTATTATTCTATTACTCTGACACCCAAACCTTTGTATTTCTTAGTAGATCTTGGCAGGTATTTCCTAACAGTGAGGCTGCTGAGTTGTGTTTCAGTCGAGTAGCACATACACCCAGCAGGGACTGCTATGAAATAGTCATGTTGGACTTCACTGCACTAAGATGTTGTAATTCCCACCACATTTAACTGAGGATGTAGTGACTAGGGAGTCCTGAATGACTTCCCTGGATGTGTTTGGATGACAATTAGAAGAAAAAAAAGTTGTACAAGAACAGCTTTCTTTTTGGGTGCTGTTTAACAGCCACTTAATCCCAGACCACTTGGGTTTAATCTCTGCTGTGTCTGTACCACGGTTGAGCGTAATTTGTTTTCTTCCCAAAAGCATTTAGTCAGATGATTTTTGCTTGTGAAGGAGTAATCACAGAATCCCAGAATGGTTTACGTCGTAAGGGACCTCATAGCCCATCCAGTGTCACCCCTGCCATGGGCAGGGACACTTTCCACTATCCCTCCCAGGTTGCTCCAAGTCCCGTTCAACTTGGCCTCGGACATTTCCAGGGATCGAGGGGCAGCCACAGCTTCTCGGGTCAACCTGTGCCAGGGCCTTTCTTCTCAACAATTACTCTAGACCTCTCCTAGTTTTAAACCATTCAAGATGTTGCAGGAACGCTGTGAACAGTTGAGCACGTTGCCGTACGCGGGTGTTTGGGCGCAGTCCCGGAGCAGGTGCCAAAAGCCACAGACGGGGCTTTGGCAACCCCCCCCGCCCCGATTAAAAATCGTCATTGTTGTGGGCCGCTTTTCTGCACCCCCTGGGCAGAACCCCGAGGCTGCCCCGGTTCCCCGGCGGGTGCCGGTGCGGGGACTGAACCGAGTGAGGGGTCGGAGCGGGGTGCGGGAGGACCGAGCGGGATGTGGGGATCGAGTGGGACGTGGGGGGACCGAGCGGGGTGTGGGACCGAGCGGGATGTGGGGATCGGGTGGGACGTGGGGACTGAGCGGGGCGGGGGGGGACCGAGTGGGATATGGGGATCGAGCCGGGTGCGGGGTCCGAGAGGGATGCGGGACCGAGCAGGGTGCGGGGGCACCGAGCAGGGCGGGGGGTCCGGGCGGGGCCGGGCCGGGCCCCACCCCGTGAGAGCCGCTAAAGCGGCGGGGCCGGCGGGGCCGGTGACCGGCGACAGGAGGAGGAGGAGAAGGAGGAGGAGGACGCGGCGATGCGGGGCGCGCCCGGCCCCGCGCTGCGGGCGGCGCTGCCGCTGCTCGGAGCCGCCGTGTCCCTCTGCACAGGTACGGCCGCGGCACCGGGACCCGCGGCGGTCGGGAGGGCTGCGCCGGACCCCGCTCATCTGCCCCCGCCGCGTTCGGGCTCTCCGTGCCTTTAATCGCGGCCGCGCGGCCCGAGATCTGGGTCAGCGCGGACTTAGGGAGCTCCCCGCGGTCCCTGATCCGGGCGCTTCGCACGCCATCGCCATCCCGGAGGATCCCCCCGGGGACAGAGCCTCCGACGGTGGTCCCCCTGTGCGGTGTGGGTGCCCTACAGCTGGTGCGGTGCCCCTGTCCCATCCCGCTCCGTCGCACCGCGGGCGGGACGGGGCTCCCGGACCCTCGGGGAGCTCCGGGCAGGGTGGGGAACGCGCGGAGCCCGAGTCCTTGCGGTGCGGGTTCCTCTCTTACGCGGCAGGGGCTGTCAGACTCTCCCTCCCCTCGATCGTCCCTTCAAAACCTAAACCCGCGCTCGCAAACAGCGGGTACCGACGCAGTGCGCCGCGAAACATTTTTCTCTCAGGTTTACCCAATTTACTTTTTTCTCTGTGTTTTCATCAGAGCAGTTTCCAGTTGTGGTGCTCAATACACCCTTGCAGAAACGGGAGGTCCTGTCCCCGAGCCGCAGGGCAGGGCTGTGCCCGCTGCCCCGTCCAGGTGCTCATAGAACACCTGCTTTGGGGCAGGGAAGAGGAACAAAGCATAGCTGTGCGGTGTGAAGTACTTCTGTGTAGCCTTGCATATCTGGTAAATCTCTGGTACCTTCACAGGCTGTAAAACCCGCTCCATCAGAGCTTTTCTCCTTGTTTATCTGGATTTTTATTGTCCAGGTTTGGAAGTGAACCCCAGAAACAGGCAGCACCGTGCATCCCTTGTTTCCCCGCGGTGTGTTTGAATTGATCCTTCCGGATCACAGTGCCAGCGCTGTGCCTGTTACCCCTTCCCTCTGGAGACTGTCCAGAGCACTAATGAATCACATTGCCTTTGATTGGTATTTATATAAAAGTCTCTCATTTCTTTGCTTTCCAGGGGTGCAGTGCAGGGTTCTCTTTCTCTCCTGTTCCACAGCCTGGCTCAAGGGTGGGGGGACTGTGTACAGCCCAGACAGGCAGATGTGTGGCGATAGAGGGGAGAGTCAGGGTGACTGTCTGGGTAGAAAATTTCCTCTCAGACTCTGCTGAGATGTGACTTCAAGAGCTTTCAGTGCTGGGGACTCTCTTATGCAAACTGTTCCAGGCCTGGAATCAGTAAGTGCTGTGAGCCCTGTGTTATCTCAGCTGCTTCCCCATGGAGTTTGTACCCTCAGCCCTGTGCTGGATCCCCCCTCAGCCCCTCACAGACTGGGACCAGCAGGTTCCTCCTCAACTGTGTGTGTGTGCTGTATTGCACGGGATCCCTGCACTCACAGTGCTTTGCTGTGTCGCTCGTGTCTCATAAAGCACAACCTTTCCAAGGATACCTTGTCTGTTCAAAGATAAAAATGTCCTTTGGTGGCTTATTCCAACAAAAGTAATTTCCCTGGGTGTTGTTGCCCTTTCCCTGCCCTGTTAATATTAATTTCAATGCCTGGCTTCAGCTTCTGGCTGCCAGGTTTTGCCAGGGCTGCTGAGCTTTTCCAGAACAGGGATTTTGAGCACCCTGTATCCGCCTTCTGAAATAAAGATGCTCACACATGTTAATAAAATTGCTCCCCAAAGGTTTTTTTAAGCAATGAAAATTGAGGAACTCTATGATGCCCCTCTTTCCAAGAGGGCATTTTCTTCAGTTCTGGAATAATTACTTTTCCTCTCTTCTCTATGGCATTCTAGTGTTTGCCCTGTTTGGTATCAGCCCTATTTGCAGTATGCTTATATAGGAAGCTTTTAATCTGCTTTTACTCCTGCTGGTTTTTTTCAGAGCCCACTCCAGAGAAGGAGCTTTTCCATATTTTTCATAGTAGTCCAAAAAGCAAGTGTTTTTATTTTTAAGACCTGTCCTGGCCCAATTTTCTGTTTTCCTATTCTGAAGAAATACCTTACAAGAGAACAGATTTGTCAGGGACATGCTGTAGCTTCCGTGTCTGGGGCTGGCTGTTGGAGACAGATCCCTCCCTGCCCATGGGAGTGGGTGTGTGAGAGGCAGAGGGGTGGCTTTGTCACCCCCAGCCACTGCTGCCTCCCCAGCAGATGCCCAAGGAGGGAGGTGGGAGATATTTGGCAGCTGGTGGGCTCAGGCTCCTGGTTGGAAGCTGCTGCTTCCATCATCATCCGCAGCAGACTCTGGAAACCTCCAATGCATCCAGGTGGGATTGTCCAGGGCTTGTTGGATACTCTCATGCTCTATCCCAAGGGGTTGCATGTGCACTCTGGTGAGGGTGGTGATGCAGTCTGAGGAAGAGAAGAGCTTCCTCCTGCCCCTTGTCAATGTGCTGCCAGCCACGTCTGTGCTACCTGGGAGTTTGGAGTGAGTGGGAAATGGTGAGGAGCTGATTCCATTCATCTTCTAAACATGATCTCTGATTTTTTGACACCTTGACAGCTCCAGAATTGCCTTTGATGTGAGAACCCAGTTTCTCAATCTATGCCTGGTCCCCCTTGTTGTCTGTCCTGCTAATTTTTCTGCTTCTCCTGTGCCTTTCTGAGGTGGGTGAGGGGAACCAATCCCAAAGGAAGAACGGGTCTGGATCTCTTCTCTGTGAGCTGGGAAATTCCCCAGCACTCCCCAGGGAGGCACAGCCCTCTTTTTCACATTGGGGATGGATGATGGTGGGCTGGTCTCTGCTCATGCACAGCTGGAGCTCTTTGTTCTCCTGTAAGATTTGACTTTACTCTGGCTTTGGATCCCCCAGCATGGGGCAGTGGTGGAGTCCCCAGTCCTGGAGGGATTTCACAGCTTTGTAGTTGTGGCACTTGAGGCCATGGATTAGTAGTGGTGGCGTTGGTAGTGCTGGGGAAATGCTTGGATTTGATGGTCTCAGAGGGCTTTTCCAGCCCAAATAATTCTGTGATTCCATGACGAGATTTCTTTGCAATGCTCTGAAGTCGGTCCTACTTCTTCTGTCCTCAGAACCTCCTTTTCCATTCTGATTGCTTCCCGTCCCTGAGGAGCACTCAGCCCATGTCCCTGTGGCACAGCCTCCACCGAGTGGCTGCTGTTTCCCTCTGCCTTGCACCGCAGCTGCTGCCACACGAGTGGGACAGCTCTGGTGAGGGTCGGAGTGGCTCTGCCTGGTGGCAGCAGAGTTTCTTTGCAGCAGTCGTACAGTTGGAGAACAGGGGGCTGTGCCAGACCTGACCCCACCCTGTGGCACCCTCAGAGGCACCTGCGCCGGTTTTTGTCCTGGTTCCATCACCAGCAAATGGATTGGGCGATGGGAAACAGCCAATCTGTAGTTTTAGGGTCTCTGTTGCCACCTGGGACCCTCCTGAGAGTGAGGTGTCCAGGCAGTCAGGTCCAGCCACGTGTCCCGTGCTGTGGCAATGTCCCCTCCTGGTGCCTGTGGCCTGGGGGCAGCTGTGCCCTGGCACTGGGGTCTGCACCTGAGGCAGGGCACACAGGCAGTGTGGGGAGCCCACACTCCTTAACCCCAGATCTCTTATTTGAGAATAAAATGAAAATGTATCCAGAAGGGCACAATACAGAATGAAGGTACAGAATGATCAAGGATGGAAATGTTCTGGACATTCAGCCCTTCCTCCCGTTACAGAAGCACAGACTGGTTTGGGTTGGAAGGGACCTTAAAGCCCATGTGGTTCCAAACCCCTGACATGGGCAGGGACATCTTTCACTGGGTCAGGTTGCTTCAAGCACCACCAGAAATACAATTAATTGCTGCAAGGCCATTTAGATATTTGCTTTCTGATTTAATTTTGAAATGCTTTACTTTAGCTGTAGTTGGTAGTGCTGGATTATGACTTAATGGAAGATTAATGCCCTGTTACTCTGTGTAGTAAAAACGTCTGTGTTGAAAGGTAGAACCTTGTGTGGTTCATCAGAGAGGGGGTCTGGCTTTGGGGTCTGGCTTTGCTGCCCCAGGGTTTTCAGTTCATCCCATCAGCCCTGTGGATCAGCAGCCTCGTGCCAGCTACACATGCAATTCTCTCCATGTAACTGTTGAGTTGCACTGTCTGTCCGCATGTTCTAATTTTTCACTGCTTTCATGAAGCTGGCGTTTAACTCCTATTCTCCTGTCCATTGTTCACATGCAGTATCACTCTTGTTCCTTGGCTGTCTAGTGATTCGTGTAACTGAAGCTGACCCTTGATGGAAAAGGGATGGAAGCTCACAAACCCATCCTCTGCTGACACCTTAGTGTTGGTTTCCTGGGAACTGGGGGCTGGCTCTGCTCTGCTGCTCTGTAAGCTCATTACACAGTGTGTCTGCCTGTCCTGGGTGTTTTCTGACAGTCACACTGAAAACTAAAAGGCAGAAAATGTTGCTTTTTAGGTAAGCCAGGAAGGTTATTTTCTGCTCTGAAGAGCTAGTCATTCTGTCCTTGATTCATAGTGGGGCTCATCCAAGATTCTGGTGTGCAGTCTCAGCTCCTGTGGCAAGAACAGCAGAAGAAGCATCCTTGAAAACCACTTATGTCTAAACCCACCAGCCCCAGGGAGCACCTGTTCCTGCGCCTCTGCATCAAGAAGTGTCTGCCAGTGTGGGAATCCTTCCCTGCCACCTCAGCTGCCTCTTGGTTTCTCTTGCTGTTCGTGGGGTCCTGCCAGGTACCAGCTGTGCTTGGGAAGGGATGTGGCCCCAGACACCTCAGTCCTTCAGCCTGTCCATGACTCCTGTCCCCGGGAAGGGCAGCCCACAGTGTGTCCTGCCCTGCTCTGCCCTGGCCCTGCCTCGGCTCCACAGCCAGAGCTGGCAGGATGCCCCTGGTCCCACTGGGGATGCTGGAGTTTGGGGAGGGTCAGGGTAAATTTATTAATGACTGCTGGAAAGTTCCATGGTCAGAGAAGTGGGACCAGTGGTGGCCAGGTTTGGATGCCTGGCAATAGCTCTCTGCAGCCATGAAGTGTTTCAATAGTTCACTTTTTCCTAATTTCTCAACCAAAGAATGGAATGTTTTAAGGGAATTGTGCTTGAGTAAATAAAGGAGTTGTGTTAATTACCAGATTAAAGAGTGCCTTGTTTTGAAACTTTGGGAGCACATGTTCCTCCTGCCCCTTTGATCCTTTTCCTTTCGCTCCTTCACAGGCACCTTATTCCATTCCCTGGTTGCCTTCTAAGATCCTCTGCTCTGTTAACAAAGGGTTCTGGATGGACACAAATGCTCTTGGAAACAGGGTCAGGGATTTGTGTCTGGTTTGGGATTTCTGCCCATTTCTTATATGAGAAGTCAGTCAGTAGCACAGGTAGGTATCTGGGGAGCCTGAGACTCCTGCTTTTATAGAATTATATTTAAAGTGGTCTGAGTAAATCTTCTGGAAAGAAAGCATCTCATCTTTCCCAAAACTCCAACTCTGGTCTTGTCTCTGAATAAATTTAGCTACAATTTCCCTGCTTTTTCCCCTTGTGAGGGCAGCATTCAGTGGTGCAGAGCCTTGTCATTCTGGCAGTGACTGTCTTGGCTTGGTCAGGGTGAGAGTACAGAGCCCCTCAGCCATCCTCACCTCTCCCCATCTTCACAGGGCTCAGAGGAGCCACCCTGGAGGTGCTCAGGGCATGCAGAGAGAGTTTTGATCAGCTCTGCTCTGAAACAGTCTGCAAAATACAGAATATGGGTAAAATTGTCAGTTATCCACGGTGGAGCATGTTATAATTTCCTATTTCATTTTTAGGCTGTGGGGAGGAGAGAAAAACAGCATAATGACGTGTCTGAATCCCTGAAGACACTCGCAACAATATTAGACTCCTTTCCTCAATAATGCTTCTATTTTGCAGTTTTGGTGATGATGTGTCTGCTTTCTTCCTGATAGATCTCCAATTTGGATCGGATGAGTCTTGCTCCTGGCAGCTGTTCTAGGACCAGGGTAGTGTGTTTCAGGAGGAGATTCACCTGTTGTGCTGTGGGTGGTGGATGGTGCTTGTTCCTGTGCAGAGGGAGAGCTGAGGCAGCAGCTCCTGGCACACCTTCACCAGGATAAATACAGACATGTGGTGCCAAGGAAGTTTGTTGTGGGCCTGAGCTGAAGACAAACACCACAAGCTGTTACTTGAGAAGGGTGGCACAGCATGGGGATTGTTGTAAGGAAAACAGAGTGTCACAGAAACATCAGATTCTTGCTGGTGTCTGCCAGGACTTCTGTGCTCCTCCAGGGACTCTGAGATCACAGAATCATGGAATGGTTTGGGTTGGACAATCCCTTTAAGATCATCAAGCCCAACTGTTCCTCCAGCACTGACAAGCCCACCACTAACCCAGGCTTTACTTTTCAACATATGCTCAAATAAAAGAAACCCTCACCCTGCTTCCCCCAAATCCCCAAGAATCAGTGGATTTATGGATCGAATTACTCCTGTAAGCAGAGCAGGGTTCAGAGTGGCAGAGTTACAGCTGACCCGGGAAGGTGTCCTGGACAAGGTGTCTCATCTCAGGAGGATGGGGAGGGTCTGTCGCTGTGCCCCTGTCTGTCTCTCTGTGGGTGCTGTGTCTCAGTGCCCCCCCAGCTCGGGGCTCTCACCCAGCCAGCTCTGGCAGGGTGGGCTGTTGCTGCTGTGGGCAGGTGTTTGGGGTGGGCAAGGGGTGCTGTGTTTTTGGGAGTCAGCAACAGCTTCCTCACCAGAGGCATTCGTGGTATTTAAGATACGGTAAGTAATGAACGTGGCTGTGTCTAAATGCACAGCTCAAACAGAGCCTGTGCCCGTGCCTGTGTCCTGAGCATCGTCCAAGGTGTTGTCTGGAGTGGTGAGAGCTCAGGACATGAACCCAAACCTCTGTGTCTCCACCTCAGCAAAAGGCAGGAACTGGTTTCACAGGAACTGCTTTTTGTGGTGGTCAGTCTTCGCCACCAAGCAAGACAGACGATATCTGTACCATTCCTTGGGACCAAGATTTAAACCCCTGCCATCTGTGGGTGCAGTTGGGGGCTCTCCTGGGACTGGCTCCCTCCTGCAGCCAGGAGCCCCTTCCCTGGCAGGTCAGAGCATGTGATGGAGCTCCCGTGGGGTGCTCAGGGTCAGCCAGCTGCCAGGACGGGCTGGCACCGTGTCCCTGGGGCTCTGCTGCCCCAGGGTGTTCCCCCAACCAGCCACCCCTGTTTTGCAGGCCTGCAGTGCGTGTGCCAGCTGTGTGAACACACCAACTTCACGTGCCACACGGAGGGCGCCTGCTGGGCCTCGGTGATGCTGAGCGACGGGCGCGAGGAGGTGGTCAAGTCCTGCGTGTCCCTCCCGGAGCTCCACGCCCAGGTCTTCTGCCACAGCTCCAAGAACGTCACCAGGACCGAGTGCTGCTACACCGACTTCTGCAACAACATCACCCTGCGCCTGCCCCTGGGTACGTGCTGGCTGGGGCACAGCTGCTGGGCATAGCTCAGTGGGGCTGAGCAGGAGATGCTGCTGGGCACAGCTCAGTGGGGATGTACAGCAGACACTGCTGGGCACAGCTCAGAGGGGATATACAGCAGACACTGCTGGGCACAGCTCAGAGGGGCTGAGCAGGAGATGCTGCTGGGCACAGCTCAGAGGGGCTGAGCAGGAGATGCTGCTGGGCACAGCTCAGTGGGGATGTACAGCAGACACTGCTGGGCACAGCTCAGAGGGGCTGAGCAGGAGATGCTGCTGGGCACAGCTCAGAGGGGATGTACAGCAGACACTGCTGGGCACAGCTCAGAGGGGATGTACAGCAGACACTGCTGGGCACAGCTCAGAGGGGCTGAGCAGGAGATGCTGCTGGGCACAGCTCAGAGGGGATGTACAGCAGACACTGCTGGGCACAGCTCAGAGGGGATGTACAGCAGACACTGCTGGGCACAGCTCAGAGGGGATGTACAGCAGACACTGCTGGGCACAGCTCAGAGGGGATGTACAGCAGACACTGCTGGGCACAGCTCAGAGGGGATGTACAGCAGACACTGCTGGGCACAGCTCAGAGGGGATGTACAGCAGACACTGCTGGGCACAGCTCAGAGGGGATGTACAGCAGACACTGCTGGGCACAGCTCAGAGGGGATGTACAGCAGACACTGCTGGGCACAGCTCAGAGGGGATGTACAGCAGACACTGCTGGGCACAGCTCAGAGGGGATGTACAGCAGACACTGCTGGGCACAGCTCAGAGGGGATGTACAGCAGACACTGCTGGGCACAGCTCAGAGGGGATGTACAGCAGACACTGCTGGGCACAGCTCAGAGGGGATGTACAGCAGACACTGCTGGGCACAGCTCAGAGGGGATGTACAGCAGACACTGCTGGGCACAGCTCAGAGGGGATGTACAGCAGACACTGCTGGGCACAGCTCAGAGGGGATATACAGCAGACACTGCTGGGCACAGCTCAGAGGGGCTGTATGGGCAGCCTGCAGAACAGCAGCTACTTTGGTTCTGCCTCGTTCCAGGCAGGAAAACCTAAACTGCAGCTCTGGGGGGAGGGAGTTTCTTGCATCTTGTGAAGGTGCCCCACATGCTGCCTTTGGGTCCCATGAGCACTAAACACAAAGGGAGGATGTGCTCTCAGGCACAAGGTGGGGTTTTTGGTTCTGTCTTGTGCAGGGCTGGGTTGGGCTCACTCGTCCTTGTGGGTCCCTTTCAACTCAGGATATTCTATGATTCTGTGATTTTATGAAGGGTCTGAAGAGAACAGACTTGTAACAAGTTTTGTGGAATCTTGGGATAAAGCTGCTCTTTCTGGAGGAGCAGTGGAGGCACATCTGTCATCCCAGCACTTGAACTGGCAGTTGCAAAACCTCTAGTTTTGTATTTCAGTACTCCCCAAAAAGTGACTGAGTTCTTACCCTGAGCCCTTTGCTCTAAACATACGGGGGAACTCGTGCCAGGCAGAAATGTAACAGTGCCAATGTGGTTAGTGTGATCTCTCTCTCTATTTCTCCATAACTCTCTCTTTATTTCTATATATCTGTCTCTTTATTTCTCTATCTCTTCTTCTATATCAAACTCCTTATATATTTATCTATTTCTTTGCATATTTATTTGTATATATATCTTTATCTCTTTATGTGGATATATATGTTATATATATACCCACTTCTCTACTGACCTATCTCCATTATGCAGATTCTATTTTAAAAATAGAGCATTTGGGCATGAAATACTTGCCTTTAAGCGGGAGTGACTCTCCTGGAGGAGGAGAGAAGGTCCTGTGTGGTGCACATCCCTGCCAGGTGGGGCAGGACCTGTCCTTCAGCTCTTCTTCAGGCTTGGAGCAATGTGGTCTGGTGGAATGTGTTCCTGCCCTTGGGAGGGGTTTGGACCAGATGAGCTTTAAGGTCCCTTCCAGCCCAAACCATTCTGGGATTCTGGGACTGTGTTAATTACCAAAAGTTTATATAGTAAAGGTACCAAGAGCAGCTGGAAAACAGTCAGATGATCTGCAGGGTGAGGATGTCTGAGGGCAGAGTGTGTGGTTTGGTGCCTGAATTCCTGTGGCAGAGCTGCAGATGCCAATGCCCTGTCAGAGCAGGGCTTGGGGCTGCTGCCCTGAGGACAGGAGCTGGCTTTTCATCTGAGTTGAATTTTGTTTGGTTGGTTGGTTAGTTTTTGTTTGGTTGATTGTTTTTGTTTGTTGGTTTGATTTTTTACAACGTCCGAAAATACACATCTTAAGGGCAGATTCAATCCAGATCTCTGGTTTTTATATCCTTCTGCTTGTGGGCAGGGATTTCATTGCAGTATTTTGCCTTAGCAGGTGAAGGTTTCAAAGTGCAGGAGGAGTTTGCTGTAATTGTTTGTGGGTTTTTTTCTTTCATTTTTTTTTTTTTTTTAAATGTATTATCCTGGGTTCCTTTCTGAGCTTCTGCTGGTTTAACTGGGATACTTTCTGCCCCAGCAGGTGACTCAAGGTGAGCTTCTCCTGTCAGTGGGGTGTCACTGCAGGGCTGCAGAAAACAGAGTGCTGCTGCCTTGAGGTGCCTCCCTGTGATGAACCAACCCTTGCACGCCCCTCACTCTTGTGCTCTCTGTAGAACTCTGTGCCCTCAGCATGCAGCAGGCTGGTTTGAGCAGTTCTGATCAGATCCAGAAGGCTCTCCCAGGTGTAGAATTGTAGCTCACAGGATTTTCAGGCCATATTTAAGATCTGGGAGACAGTGCTTGTGGTCTCTGCCTCCACTCCACTGTGAGTGGGATCTGTAGTCACAGGAGAAGCCTCCAAGTACTATTTTATTTACACAATTTGGACCATAACCACACTGAATTGGGCAACTGCTGAGTACTGCCAGATGTGCTGCTTTTGGTTCACACATGGTGACGTGTGTCAGCTTCTGTTCTTGGTTAGTCAGTCAATGAACAGTGCATTTGAAAGAGGATTGCAAAGTGTGGCTTTGAGTGGTCCTGAGGGACTGTTTGATTTCCCCAAGAGCCTGACCTTGCCCAGCTGCTGTGTCTGTCACCATGCTCGTGCTGCCTTCGATGGCCCTCTGTGCTCGGCGCGGGGTGTGGGGTGTTTGTGGTGTTGTCACTCCCCTGTGTGTGGTTTGAGCCCCACGACCCCCGAGGGGTGTGCACTGTGCTGGTCACCTGGGGGATGGGGTCAGGGTTGAAGATGGTCCACCCTGACCATGATGCAGGAATCACAGTGCTGGTTTGTCTCCAGCCTCCACACGTGCTCCATGAAGAACTGGAAAGGCTCTACCACCAGCCTAGAGCTGTGCTTGGTCTTTGGTACAGCCAGTGGACTAAAGGATAACAAAGGAGATTTCTGGCTGACTCCTTCCAGGAACTCCCCTAGACAGTCAGGATCTCTTCAGTTGCCAAGAACTCAGTGGAGATCCCCTGAAATCTGTCCCAGCCACATCAGCTTCCAGGCCCACTGCTAACTTGCCTTCTGCACCAGAGATCTCCCAGCTCAGCAGCATCCCAGGAGACCTGTAAGCATCCCTGAACCTCACTTCATTCTGGGCAGCTGTCACTGCACAGGTCATGGACCCAGTGTCTGTCTGTATTGCTGGTGCTGTGACATCCCACTCTGCATCCCTGGAATGGCCATGAGTGTCACAGTCTCCAGGATCCCTCCTCCTGCTCCAGCTGAGCTCACTCCTGCTCCTTGCCCCAGGGTGTCAGAACACACTTACCGGCCTGCCCTGCCCTTTGTTTCCTGCCAGGCCTGCCTCTCCCTCCAGCCTGGCTCCCAAAATGATGTATGGGAGGGAAAGAACTCCAAAAATCCAGTGCTGTTGCAGCTCTGTCACAGCCTGTTCTGTGATTCTGTGCTGATACAAATTGTGCCCATACATATTGTTGGTGAAAATGCATCAGATCACTTTCCTGTTCAAACTGCAGACATTTTTTTTCTGGTAATAGTGTTTTGGGTTTTTTTGTTTGTGGGTTGTTTGGTTTTTTTTTTCCTTTATTTAAAGGATATACTGAGCATCTTCTTTGAACACCTTAAAATTTTGCTATAATCCCCCATTTCTGCGGTTTATGGTGTCCAGACAGTGCAGAAACAGCTGCAAGTTACAGACTGTCACATCTGAGGATGTATTGTGCCTTTGGCAAGCCTGGCTTTTCTCCTGTTTGGAGCACTGCTGAGCTGCTTCCCTGTTTCAGGAAACCCCGGTAAATTTTAGATATATATGTAGGAATGTGTATCATTTTAAGGGAAAATGAAATCCAAGAGTTCTCTCTCACTCCTCTTTGCCTGTGCGGGTTTGTCACCTGTACCACCCAGACTGCAGGGAAACAGGCTTGGGGGTAAGGGAAAAGTGAAGTGGGGATGTTTGAGATGTTTCTTCTGTAAAGAGTGCTGCTGTGGAGCTGCAGCCAGGAGGGAGAGGAGGAAGGAGCTGGAAGCACTGGGAGGGATGCAGGACAACAGGTGAGAGCAGAGACCACGTGCTGTGAGCAGGGGCTGCTGCTGCAGAGCCTGTGCTGAGCAGGAGGGAGGGCTCCAGGCAGAAGGTGACACAGGCTGTGGCCAAGGGTCCCAGCAGGGGCAGGACAAGGACCAGGAGCTGCAGGTGTAGGATGTTCCCACAGCCTCTCTCCCACTGGTCTCCACGTCTGGTACCCCCCAATCCCACTGGAGCTGGCAGGGGCAGGGATTTCCCAGTGGGAATGCTGGTCACTGTGCTGGCAGCAGGGATTGTCCCTGCTCCAGGCTGGGGCACCAAGCCCATGGGCCAGTCTGTGAGGACTCCCTTCCCTGTCTTTCCCCCCCACCTCAGTTCTTGCTGTCCAAAGCTTCCTCTTGATTTTCCTTTTGTTACTGTTTGCAGTGGCCCAAGAACAATAAAATCCTGTTGTGTTCATTTCACGTTATGTTGTGTTTCAGCTGTTGGCAGGAAGAACTGAGGTGGTGTGGTCAGTGTCTCCTGTGTGTTTGCCTTCACCAGTCCCTGCTGGGGATCAGTGAACCTCATTCCTGCCTGGAACGAGTCAGATGAGTCCTGTGGGGAGGACAGTGGGTTGGGTGATGTGTGGGGAGTGCTGAGCCCCCCGGGGACAGCTCCTCACCCCTCACACCACACCTGCTGCCTGCCCTGTCCTCCTCGGGCACCTTGGGCACCCACAGCTCAGCGATGTGCCAGAGCTCCTGGGGTGGGGGGTCTCTCCATCCTGCACTTCCCCTTTCTTCAGGGAAACCTCAGCCCTGTGGGAATGGAATCAAAATGTGCTTAGGAGATCCTGGCATGTCACTTAACAAGCAGCAGTTGCAAGGCAGAATCCTGCCCATAAATCCCCTTACAAACCTCCTGGGGCCCCTCCGGAGCATCCTCCTGAAGTTGTTTAAAGGAAAAACCCATGACCAAAACAACAGCCTTGTGTTCAGCAGGGTTGGAGTTGTGCTGGTGAGCAGATAGGTGTCGTTTCAGTGGGGGAAGGTGGCAGTGGGTGCTGAGGCCCCACATCACTTTGGTCACTCTCAGACTGTGGGTTACGTTGTCCTCATGGCTCAGACTTTGAGCTGAAAGGGAGGAGCTTTCACGCCTGGAGTGGCCAGGGGTGACCCTGCATAGGGAAAAGTGTGTGATTCTTGCAGCTTCTGCAATATTTAGATCCCAATTGCTGCTGGTGGTTCTGAGCATTGAGGGTTTTTTGGGTCATGTTTCTATTTTGTTTTATTTGGGGGGGAAGTGCTGCTTCTTTGTATCATAGTATTTAGTTGCATATACATGAAATATCTTTAAATATATATATATATATGTATATATTCCTTTATTACATTTTCCTTTTTGCTACTTTTTCTCCTTTTTGGGAGGGGGCGGTGGAAGAGCTGACGAGCTCACGGCTGTGTTTGGCGGGGTGGCCAAGCCAAACTTACACACCAACACACCAAACTGACACACAAACTTACACACCAACCTTCCTGCACTGGAAGCGTGTGGGGAAAGACCCCGTCTCCTCCAGCAGTGGGGTCTGTCTCCTGGTCAGGATGACTGCAGGAAATCACTGAACCTTCCCTGGAGCGGTCGGGCACAGTTCCCGTTTGGGGGGGGCCAACAGGAACGTTTACTGAACTCACAGGATACAATATATAAGTTCAATGAGTAAATATTAATCTCAGGGGCTGGTTAAATAAATATGGGAGGAGATACTACAACTAGGAGATTGCATTATGGTTGCTATGGAGGGCAGTCAGGAATGCGAGGTCAGAAGAAACAAAGGCACTCTATACATGAGGGTCCATCTGGCTTAGGGGGGGTACACAGAAGCCCACAAATCTTGTCAGCTGTAGGCGGCTTGGAGCTACTGAGGCAGCAGACGTCAGCAGACTTGGTTGAGTTTTATCAGGCTTGGTATAGTCCCAGTACACTTTCCCAAGGCCTCTTTGACTTTCCAGTCAGCTTTCTTGAAGCCAAGCTATTTTCGAATCCCACACTTACCATGTCATCACCCTGCAGCCCTGGGCTCACCGTCTCTCCCCCCCCACCCCGGTGTGTCCCGACAGGGTCTGCGTCCCCCGGCAGGGCCGTGCCGGGGCGGGCGGTGCTGGCGCTGGTGGTGGCGGTGCCGGTGCTGGTGCTGGTGGTGGTGGTGGTGCTGACCGTCTGCACCTGCCGGGGCCGCCGGCGCGGCGCCAGAGCCCCCAACGTGGAGGAGCCCCTCTCCGAGGGCACCCTGGTGAGCTCCGGGAAGACGCTGAAGGATCTCATCTATGACATGACGACATCGGGCTCTGGCTCTGGTATGTGCCCAGGGCTTTGTGCCCACACACGTGGCCGCCCCTCGCAGCGTCCACGGGGCTTTGTGTGCTCTTCTTCTGTCAAATCGCAAAAGGTCAGGTCTTTGTTGCAATGGAGGAGTTAAAAAAGTGAGCTCAGAAATCATATTCGAGTGTGAAACCCAATGCTGCTGGACGATGTGGCGTAGCTGACAATGAAAGGTGACGTTTTGGTAGTGTTTGATTGCAAGATAATATTCCCTCAAATTCTTGTTTTCAGCAGAACATCCACCTTTCTGATATTTTTCCCATTTCCAATATCCTGTCTACTGTGATGCCTCCATTGCTACTGAGAACTTGTCAAACCAAAGAAACTCAAAAATGAGGTGGAATTCATGAATTCAGCTCATCCAGCCAGTGGCACATCTGGGGTGTGCAGCCCAGTGTTCCCTAATTAGAGCTTTTATTGAAAAATATGTAGATTATGCTTCCTTTTATTTATAAGTGAAAAATGTAGAAATGGTGCCTAATTTAATTGACTTTATTTCCATGAGCTGCATACCTCTGAGGATTAAGATGTTGTTCTTCCCTAATGCTTTTCCACAGCTATAATGAGCAGACTTTGCCTTTATTTACCCTGAAGTTTTAACTCTTCCCAGCTGTCTCTGAGCCAGGAACAGGGCTGGACTTGTGCTGACCCAGAGCCCTGTGCACTAGAGCAGTTTGGTCTGATTTCAGCCAAAATCAAGGTTGTATTGATTTTTAAAAAAAAGAAAATAATTAATTTTTAAGTCCCCAGCAAATACAGAGCCAAACCAAACAAATCAGGGATTATGGCTGGCAAAGGACAGTGAAGCTGCTATGATAGTTTACTTTATTTTTGAAAATTTCAGCCAGAGCAGAGCTACTAATTGACTCCAGGACAGCTGCAGTCCCCACCAAACCAAACTGAGTAGTTCAGGCTTTTTTATTTTTATTGGGCTGTTTTGTTTGATTGTTTGGTTGGTTTTTAAAATTTTTTTTTTTAAATGTTCAGACACTGGGAAGTAACATTTAAAAAGCTGATTTGGGGAGATGTTCATGGGGACTGGATTTTCCCCTATCAGTCTTGGAAAGCAGAGCCATGAGTGCAGCTCACTGGGAGAGGTCAGCGTTGGGATTTGTTGATCACAGCAGAGCTGTTTCCCAAGTGCCTGTCTCTCCTTTAACTAGGATTACCTCTGCTCGTCCAGAGAACCATCGCGAGGACGATTGTCCTGCAGGAAATTGTGGGAAAAGGCCGGTTTGGCGAAGTCTGGCGTGGGAAATGGTGCGGGGAGGATGTAGCTGTGAAAATCTTCTCCTCCAGAGACGAGCGGTCGTGGTTTCGGGAGGCAGAGATTTACCAGACCGTGATGCTGAGGCACGAGAACATCCTGGGCTTCATCGCCGCCGACAACAAGGGTACGTGCTGGCACGGGCTCCCTCGTCTTGGGGGGTTCTACAGCCCGGATCACTCTGTGGTTCTGCCTGGTGGCCCTGGCAGTGCTGGGGTAGTGGTTGGACTTGGTGATCTCAGCGGGCTTTCCAGCCCAGCTGGTGTTAAATCCCAAGTGTGCCTCGGAACAGCTTTCTCTGCCCCCGCTCCCATCTGCAACACGCTGTGAACCGCGTGCTGCCCCGAGCTCCTTCCCGGGGCCACGGCTGGCACACCTGGCACACCTGCTTGTTTGCATTCCTCAAAATGGGAGGGCTTTCCCCAGCCAGTGTTTTTAATAATCTTGCTTCCTCTGGGTAGATAACGGGACGTGGACTCAGCTGTGGCTTGTCTCCGAGTACCACGAGCAGGGGTCCCTGTTTGACTACCTGAACAGGGGCACGGTGACGGTGGAGGGCATGGTCAGGCTGGCGCTCTCCGTGGCCAGTGGCCTGGCACACCTCCACATGGAGATCGTTGGCACGCAAGGCAAGTGCTCCCCTCCCACTTTTCCTTCAGGTATTTGAAGGTGCTTCAGTGTTGTTTGCAAAAACATCCGCGGGTGGTGTGGTGTCCTGAAGCGTCTTCCCAGCTGTTAACGCCAAAAGGAACAGTGTGGGAGTGGTGCAGGGGAACAGGGATGTCACCTTCCCACTGCCTGCACCTCATCCACGGCTTTAAGTGGGTGCCTGTGGGAGCAGCTGTGCTCAAGGGGAATGAGGCCTAATGAAGGAAAAGTCAGGAGAAATTTCTTCCCCGAAGGCGCTGTCCATCTCTGGCACAGGCTGCCCAGGGCAGTGGTGGGATTTAAAGTCTGTGTAGACGTGGCACTTGGGGACATGGGTTAGTGGTGGCCTGGGCAGTGCTATGGGAATGGCTGGACTCGATGGTCTTGGAGGGCTTTTCCAACCCAAGCTATTCCATGAGTCTTTAATTTTCTAAATTAATTTGGAGGGTGAACATCCAGTTTCTCTTTTTGTGTTTTATTCCTGAAATACAGGTATTGAAACAAAAATGGCCTCAAGGTTTTCTGTTGAAAATGCCATTTAGCAGAGCTTTACCTCATTCAAAATAGTCCTCAGTATTTATGTAGGGTTAAGAAACAAAATTGGCTCAAACCGGTTTGGCATCCTTGCTTGTTGTATCAAACCCACACTGTTCTTGTGGAACCTGGAGGTGGTTTCTGTCACTGTGAACAGGGAAGCCAGCGATCGCACACCGAGATCTGAAGTCCAAGAACATCCTGGTGAAGAGGAACGAGACCTGTGCCCTGGCCGACCTGGGCCTGGCGGTGAAGCACGACTCGGTGCTCAACACCATCGACATCCCGCAGAACCCGCGCGTGGGCACCAGGAGGTGGGTGAGGCGGCTCCCGGCCGGGCTGGCTCCACGGGCACGGCTCCTCCCAGCCCTCGCCTCCGTCAGAGGTGTCCCCTCCACTTCTGGTACCTGCCGGGGTCCTGCAGACCCTGTCCCTCCGTCCTGCTGGGTGTGAGGGGAAGGTGGTTGCCATTCCCACGGGATGGGGCGCGCTGTCCCTCGCGGGGTTTGGCTCTGGCACCGACAGCACGTGTTGGGCGCTCCACGTGCCCTGGGCATGGCTCCAGTGCCACGAGGGGTCACCTGGCCCCGGCACGTGGCAGCACAACCGTGGCCTTCTGTGGGAGCTGCCCCAGCAAACTGGTCCTGTGTGCTCTAAAGGTACATGGCTCCCGAGATCCTGGACGATGCAATGAACACCAACATCTTCGAGTCCTTCAAGCGTGCAGACATTTACTCCCTGGGGCTGGTGTACTGGGAGATAGCCCGGAGGTGCTGCGTTGGAGGTGAGGTTTTGCACTTCTCATACAATCCCAGAATCCCAAATTGGTTGGGTTGGAAGGGACCTTAAAGCCCATCCCATCCTACCCCCTGCCATGGGCAGGGACACCTCCCACCAGCCCAGGGTGCTCCAAGCCCCTTCCAGCCTGGCCTGGGACACTCCCAGGGATCCAGGGGCAGCCACAGCTTCTCTGCCCACCCTCCCAGACATCACTCCCTTCCCAATATCCCCCCCATCCCTGCCCTCTGGCAGTGGGAAGCCATTCCCTGTGTCCTGTCCCTCCCTCCCTTGTCCCCAGTCCCTCTCCAGCTCTCCTGGAGCCCCTTTAGGCTCTGGAAGGGGCTCTCAGGTGGCCCGGGAGCCTTCCCTTCTCCAGGTGCCTCCTCCAGCTGTCCCAGCCTGGCTGCAGAGCAGAGGGGCTCCAGCCCTGCATCATCTCTGGGGCTCCTCTGGACTCTCCAGCAGCTCCAGCTCCTCCCAGTGCTGGGGACCCCATTGCTGGCTGTAGCTCATTTTGTGATCCACACCACTTTTATCTTCAATAAAGCCAAAACACTCAAGTTACTGTGGCAGTAAGTGGGGGCAGAAGCTGTCATGGAGCTGTTGTTCAAGGTGCCCCCAAAAGTCCCTCTGTTCCCTCTCACTGCTTGTAAAAACAATTGGAGTTTACTCTGGAGCAGGTACTCTGTACTTGGTGTTACTCTACAATAATCTTTTCTAGGAATCACTGAGGAATACCAGTTGCCTTACTATGATGTTGTGCCTTCTGATCCTTCAATTGAAGACATGAGAAGGGTTGTCTGTGAGCAGAAGCTCAGACCAAATGTTCCAAACCAGTGGCAAAGCTGTGAGGTAAAACCACTTTTCTAGTTTATTTTAGTTTCGTTAATTTATTATTATTAGTTTAGTTTCTGGTTTTATTTGTATTTTCAAACTTAATTTAAGAATTTTTCAGTGAGAGAAAGGGCACTGGGTTCCCAGCCTATCCCGAATATAGTTGTTTCAGGTGTGTAGCTCTCCTTCGACTCCCAGGTCAATACAGAGAAAACTCTTGCACCAAATGCTCAGCTCTCTCAGATGTGGGTCTTAACTAATGCTGCTGGTCTTGTGTCGCTGTTTCAGAGGGCTGCACTTCAGTTTTCAGTACTGCACTTGCAAAACGAATAGTGGGGAGTGCTGGTTGTACTCCTGACCTGTTGTTTGCTCCCGTGTCTGCAATGTCCTCGGGAGGGGCAGAGGAGGGGCAGGCACTGATCTCTGCTCTGAGGTGACCAATGACAGGACGCAGGGAATGGCTGCAGTTGTGTCAGGGGAGGTTTAGGTTGGATTTAGGTCCTTCCCCCAGAGGGTGGTGGGCACTGCCCAGGCTCCCCAGGGCAGTGGGCACAGCCCCGAGGCTGGCAGGGAGTGTTTGGATGCTCCTGTGGGGCACAAGGAGTGACTCCTGGGGCTGGTCCTGTGCAGGGCCAGGAACTGGAGTGGCTGACCCATGTGTCCCTGGCAGCTGTGGTGCTCTGTGCCCTGCAGGCGCTGCGGGTGATGGGCCGGGTGATGCGGGAGTGCTGGCACGCCAGCGGCGCCGCGCGTCTCACCGCCCTGCGCGTCAAGAAGACCCTCTCACAGCTCTGCCTGCAGGAGGACTCCAAAGCCTGAGCAACCTCCCCGTGTGAGGAGATGGGAAGGAAGTCAGCTGTTCATCTTTCCACGTGTGATAGTGTTTTTATTTCTGGTCTACCTCAGATAACGTGGTTCAGTATTGCAGTGCCCGAAGCAGAGCGCTGGCCTCCAGCGTCGTGTTCGGCCGTGGGAAGGGCAGCTTGGGACTCAAAGTTTGGGTTTGATGCAGCAAGTCCGTGACTTGCTTTGGTTTTGTGAGTCAATTGGACACCGGGTGAATCACAGGAAGGAGCTTAAAGCGTCACAACAGTGTAGAAACACCTTTTACTGTTGTGCTTTTCATCCTCATCAGACCCCAAAAGTCCTGGAAATGTCTGTGTTGGTTAAAGCTATTTGCAAGAAAAACCCCATGTTCTGTCCTCAAACCAAGTAAAAGACCAAATTCAACCCAGCTTTTTACCTATTTTTATGGAGGAATCTGAAAAGGGACTGTCAGTAAATACATTTTAAATTACTATATTTATTACTGCCTAAGCAATTAAAAAAAGATGGAAATTCCACTAAGCATGTACCTTGTGAACAAAAGCAGCAAGTCAGTTCTCTATAAACATTTTTTTTGTCTTGTTTTCACACACAATATTATGGTTAGAATTTCGGTTGTTTTACTCTGTTCATTTCTTCATTAAGCAGATTGACCAAGGGACAACTTTTCTTTCTAACAGTCAGTAGGAAAAACAACAGAGGCAATACTTTTCTGTTAGTTAGGTAGGGATGGAATAGGAGAAATTCTTCCTAAACTGAGAAAATATTTATTTTTAAAAATATTTTGCCAATCACTGGTAACATTTATTTAGTGCCTTTTGATGTGCAAGGGGGAAGCTTTAACAAAAACCAGTGCAGCCTGTTCAGAGGTTTCTTATGGGATTCTGTAACAGCACCAGGCTAGTGACAAGTATTAACATCTTGTTAATTACCACAAGCCATCAAAGCGTGGGGTATCAACATTCATTTGATGTTCTGGCATTTTGTGATTTCTGCTCCACTCCATGGCCCACATATTTGAATGTACTATTCCAATGTTTTTAATAGCCAAAATGATATATTTTATAATCGTATGGTTCTTTACATCTTTAAATCCAGTTGGTCCGTGGAAATTAAGCCCAAAGGTGTTTCCAGAATAGCAAAGTTGTGCAAAAACCTGGTGTGGCCCACACAGCTCCATGGCAGTCAGTGCTTGGCTGATCACAATGTGCCAGAGCAGTCTTTGGGGTAAAATCTCTTGAACTGGAGCTGTTTCAGGGAAAAATGGGTTAAACTACTGAGAGGGGTGGTCAGCAGTATCAGCACTCCTGTTTTCATCCTGACGCACATCTCCAGGACATTGTGGACACTTTATGGCAGTTAATTGCCCATAAATAGGCTCTGATGCAATTTACCTGTTTGCACAAAGTTTAGTCACTCCTGCTTGTGTTCAGTAATGCAGGTCTGTCTGTGGTCTGGAGCTGATCAGTGGACAATATTTCCCTTAAGTTGCTGGTAGATTTTTTATCCAGTGTGGTGTCTGAAATACAATCAAAGGTGTGTCACAGATTCAGGCCAGATGGGGCCAGGCTTGGAGCAACCTGGTGTAGTGGAAGGTGGCTCTGCCCATGGCAGAGGGTGGAACAAGATGAGCTGTAGGGTCCTTTCCAACACAAACCATCCTGTGATTTAATTCTTATGTGCTTTAACTACATAAACTGCCCCACATGGCTCAGCTGATGTGACTTTCTAGGCTCTTTGAGGGCTAATTTTAACATGATCCAAAGATTGATGCTGACTTGAGTATCAAAATATTTGCAAACCGAAGATCCAGATTGTTCTTGTAGAACATAACATGAGAAAAATTCCTTATCTTAAAAAGGAATGATCAAAGATTTATTTATTTATTTTCTTTTAGTGGATAAAGGGTTTCAGTTTTCAGTTTCCCTCCTGGAGTCTCTGAAAATTGTTGGTCAGCCCTGTAATTTGAACAAGGCCCTTTTGGCCCCTGGATGGGAGGTGTGGGTGGAGGATGCTCAGACTCAACTGCTCCTTGCACATGTCACAGCTCCAGCCCCGGGAATACTTTAATCCTTTTCCTGCACATATCTCGTGGCATCAGGCATTATGGTCTCTTTGCCCTGGCTTTTCACCTAACACAGTATTTTTGCACTGGTTTTCTTTTTTCTTTTGTTTGTTGAGAGGTGAATGTATATTTGGTGAACTAGAGTTGAACTGAGCCAAGGGCTGATGTTGTTGTACTAAGCTCTGAAATGTTTGTAAACTCTACACTCGTTAAAAAAGCCCCGAAGAACCCTTGTTTTAGTGGCCTTTCCCCTCCGTGATGATTTGTCCTGTTCTAATTTCAGCACAGAGGTTATGCCAAGTCACTTTTGTGCACTTTAGGGAGGCCTGGGTTTCCTCAGAGGTTACAATATTCCTGCTAATCTTCACTTAAAATACAAGTTCTAAAAGTCATAAAAATTTTCAAGGTCAAGGATACTAGAAACCCATCACCAACCACATTCAGCCTCTTCTAGCTGATGTTTCTAGATGGGGGAGTTACTAAGATTTTATGGTTTCCTTCTACTAACAACCTAAAGCTTAATGCAGGGATTATGAACTGAAAGGGAAAGTTAATTAATGTTTCCTCTAGCACCCAATCTTTTTGTGTTTCCTGAACTGCTTCCCCCAGACACCCCTTGAGAAATTCAGGCTGTAATCTCCTCTGCACTTCAGTACTTCTATTATTTGCACTTAACCCAAGGTTGTTTCCTCATGTAACCCTATAATGAACCCTACAATATTTTAGTCATTGCTGTGTCACTTGTTTTCTTGGTAATAGACTGAGGAATTACAGATAAATGTGTTCAGAAAATATGTCCAGCCCTACAATGGGTCTGAACTTTGAGCAGGGCAAGTTTTTCTCCCAGTCTGTGTTTGCCAGGAGCTGCAGTGCCACCGGTGGGCTGGGGGCTGACCCCAGGTCACCCCTGCTCGAGGGAAGGAGGTGTTTGGGTTCCATCCCTTGCTCGGGGTGGTGTTGTATGAGGTGCCTCACCCGGCCCCGGGGGCTGTGGTGCTGCAGGGTCGGGGGGGCTCCACTGTGCTCTTTGGGGTCACAGGTACAGAGGCACAAGCTCGTCTCCCTGTTGAAGGTTGTGGCCCCAAACCCTGCTGTGGGTTGGTGGGATCTGTGGGGCTGTCCTTGAGGTGCCCCTGGGTGCCCCCAGCAGCACGGGGGTGAGTCCCCTCCTCTGCCCTTGGCTGCGTGTCTGTGAGCCCAGGGGTCGTCCCCACGGGCTGCAGTACCCCACTGCCCCCTAAACTTTTAGGGAAAGACATCCAAGTACTGTTCTAGCAGGCAGAACACTTTATGAATGTACAGGGAATAAGACTGAGGTACAATATATTTCTACAGAATATAAGAATTGTGCAATAAGTTGTAACTTACACTGAATGTATTTTTAGATAAATGGACCGGATGTATTTTGAATGTAGCTATGACATTTGTGTCTAAACCTGCTGAGGTTCTCAGTCCCTAAAGAGAAACGTGTCATGTTTTGTCAATCTACAAACCACTTCCTCAGTTGTCTGTTTTTAAAAAAAGCATTAATATATTATCTGGAACACTGTAATATTTCTGAACTAAGTATATATATAGTGGTGCAATGCTCAACTTCAACCCTCGTGTTGTGAAATACCTGATCTGTGTACACTGCAGAGTTATTTTTAAAAGTATTGCTAAAGTTATTGCTCGATACTGCAGCTGCCTGGATGTAAATAATGGTTTAGCTGTTGTATTTTGTATGCCAATTTTTCACCCTATATACTTTGAGGAAGATGTGGCGATTTTAATAAATTCAGTGTACTCTGCCCTTGTGTTCCTGTGAAGTGTGAAACTGTTTTTATGTTCATCTATGGGAGGACGGAAGGACTGATCCTGTTTCAGGTAACTTGCAGATGTTGGAGGTTTCAAACTGAATGAAAGTTCTTCTGCTTCCTTGACTCCCCATCACTGTTCCTGCCTGATGTGTAGCAGAATGAGAAGTCCTGTCCAGAGAGGCATCCAACACACTTCCCAGGCTGCTGTGCTGGTGGGCAGTGCTGGGGCAGGAGCCCTGCTCCTCCTCACACCTGCTCGTCCTGGTGTTTGCTGGACATGGTGACACACAGAACATCCCTCTCCTGCTCATGGCTGTGCCAAGCCCTCCTTCTGGTAAAGGTGGGAGCAGCTCAGAGGCCTTGGTGCTGAGTTGGAGCGTTCCCTGTGCCCTGTCTGGGGCACAGCAGCTTCTCCCCTGCACTGAGCAGCCTTCCCAGAGGAGGTGCTGCTGGTTTGTACCCAGAGGGACCTTTGCTCAGGGCTCTTGCAGCCACACCAACGTGAGCTCTGACTGGCCTGTCCTACAACACTTTCTGTGTTTTGTTCTTTCAGCTATTGAGGTTTTCAGTGGTGTCAACCTCATTGGGACCTGCTCACTCCGAGCACCTGCGTGCTGTACCCTGTGTGCTTGAAAATCCCCCCGATATAGCCATAATCTGGGGATTTAAATCAGGCTTTATTTGAATTTCAGGTGTATCACAATGAAATCTGACACACTGTGACCCAAGGAACATCTGTGGCTTTTGAAAGGAACTGTGGGCTTCTTTTTTCCTTTTCTTTTTCTTAAAAGGCCCATTGCATTACAGCAACTGCTTGTGACCTCTCGCTCTCTGGTGGCTCCAGGGCGGTGTCACCGCCGCGGGGCTGGGCAGGTTTGGTTGTGCCCAGGCTCGGGGCTCCGGAGCGGGTCCCTGGCGCAGCTCTCGGTGAACATCGGCTGCCATCCCCCGGCGCATCGGGAGCGTGTCTGTGGCACGGCACGGCACTGCTGCGCTTCCAGCAGCCTGAGAAATCCCTGCTCCCCCTTGCCCAGCGCACCGGGACGGGGGACCCGCTGCCCCCGTAATCCAGGCGGGTGCTTCTGCTCGTGGGTGCCGTGCCCCGGCCGCTGCATCCCGGCTCGGGGGCAGCAGAACACCTGGGGACAGGTGCTCGTGAGAAATCGCTCGGTGGAGCGTTTGGGTCTGAAAAGGAAAGAGGACCATTCTTTGTTTTCTGGTCAGTAGCTAACCCGGCTCCCCCGGAGCCGCTGGGGCACAGCGGGTAGCGACGGAGAGGAGCCGGCTGCCGGGTCCCTGAGGGTCTGTGTCCTGCTGGGGGTCACCCCTCGCTCCCTCCCGCTGTCCCGGTGAGGTGAGCGTGGGCACACACCCCGCAGGACCGCAGCCTGGAGGGGTGGGTGTTCCACCCCTGCGAGTGGCCGGGCTCAGCTCGGACCGGGCACGGAGCAGCCTGGGCTGGGGGAAGGTGCTGGGGACGAGGATGGGCCAGGGCATCCCTGTGAGCCCCACGGACACGAGAGAGCTGCCGTGGGCAGCGGGGCTGACTCGGGCTCCCCTCTCCCCTCTGCCTCTGGGTCGGCTCCGAGCCCGGCCGGGGAGGAGCAGGCAGGCTGCGAGGGAGGGCTGGGGCTGTGGGGTGTGTGCCGGGGCTATGGGGTGTGTGCTGGGGCTATGGGGTGTGTGCTGGGGCTGTGGGGT